>NIVC01002817.1:0-107500 GCA_002269645.1 Macrostomum lignano | reverse complement strand
AGAGAGAGAGAGGAGAGAAGAGAGGAGAGAGGAGAGAGGAGAGGGAGAGAGGAGAGAGGAGAGAGGAGAGAGAAGAGAGGAGAGAGGAGAGAGAAGAGAGGAGAGAGGAGAGAGGAGAGAGAAGAGAGAAGAGAGGAGAGAGGAGAGAGAAGAGAGGAGAGGGGAGAGAGGAGAGGGGAGAGAGGAGAGGGGAGAGAGGAGAGGGGAGAGAGGAGAGGGGAGAGAGGAGGGAGGAGATAGGAGAGAGGAGAGAGGAGAGAGGAGAGAGGAGAGGGGAGAGAGGAGAGAGGAGAGAGGAGAGGAGATGGTAGAGAGGAAGAGGCAGGGTTAGAGGGAGAGGCAGGAGATGAGCAGAGAGGAGCGGGGAGCACAGACTGAAGAATCAGGACGCGGAGACAGCCCGGAACCAGGCCAACTCGCACGGTCGGGTAGCAACCGAGTTCAGCTCGAATTTTCAAGTCCATACGGGGGGGGGCCACCGGAAGCAGCGCAGCCGCCGCAAGAAACTTTCAGCTGAAACTGCAGCACCTGCAGGACCTGCCGGCTCGATTCTTCGAGCAGAAAAAAATGAAAGACGACATTTTTTCGAGACGCACTGAACTCCGCTTTTCCGCTCCAATGAATTTAAAAGAGTTGCAGCCATTCTGTACAGAGATCTGCCGGCTAAACTCCCTTCCAGTAAGCAGTGGCTGAGACTCGCGGGGCTCTGCTGTGAAAGTGCTTCCAGAATTCTGTCTGTAAACTGGTAAAAAATAGCACCATCAGACAGTGTGAGGTATCAGACAGAATGGAAGGGGAATCAGACAGAGGGGAAGGGGAATCAGACAGAGGGGAAGGGGAATCAGACATTGGGAAGGGGAATCAGACAGAATGGAAGGGGAATCAGACAGAGAGAAAAAGGGGGAATCAGACAGAGAGAAAAAGGGGGAATCAGACAGAGAGAAAAAGGGGGAATCAGACAGAGAGAAAAAGGGGGAATCAGACAGAGAGAAAAAGGGGGAATCAGACAGAGAGAAAAAGGGGGAATCAGACAGAGAGAAAAAGGGGGAATCAGACAGAGAGAAAAAGGGGGAATCAGACAGAGGGGAAGGGGAATCAGACATTGGGAAGGGGAATCAGACAGAGGGGAACGGGGAATCAGACAGAGTGGAGGGGGAATCAGACAGAGGGAAGGGGGAATCAGACAGGGGGAAGGGGAATTAGACTGGGTGAAGGGGAATCAGACAGGGGGAAGGGGAATTAGACTGGGTGAAGGGGAATCAGACAGGGGGAAGGGGAATAAGACTGGGGGAAGGGGAATCAGACAGGGGGAAGGGGAATTAGACTGGGGGAAGGGGAATCAGACAGGGGAAGGGGAATTAGACTGGGGGAAGGGAATCAGACAGGGGGAAGGGGAATTAGACTGGGGGAAGGGGAATCAGACAGGGGGAAGGGGAATTAGACTGGGGGAAGGGGAATCAGACAGGGGGAAGGGGAATTAGACTGGGGGAAGGGGAATCAGACAGGGGGAAGAGGAATTAGACTGGGGGAAGGGAATCAGACAGGGGGAAGGGAAATTAGACTGGGGGAAGGAGAATCAGACAGGGGGAAGGGGAATTAGACTGGGGGAAGGGGAATCAGACAGGGGAAGGGGAATTAGACTGGGGAAGGGGAATCAGACAGGGGGAAGGGGAATTAGACTGGGGGAAGGGGAATCAGACAGGGGGAAGAGGAATTAGACTGGGGGAAGGGGAATCAGACAGAAAAGAAGATCAATTAAAATTCAAGAGCCAACAGGGATGTGAGAGACCCCGGCAGTCCGCTACCAGCAAGCCACAGCAGGCAGGTAAAGTCGGTAATGACCCCGCGGCTGCGTCCGATGAGCAGATAAAAAGCTGAGCATCCGTGACCAGGCTCAGAGCCTCCAACCCCGCAGCGCTAATTCGGCGGCAGGCAAGAGAGGGGAAGATAAAAGCTGAGGAAATCCCCAATTCAAAAGGGCCCGCCATGAGGCGTTGCTCCTCCACTTTCCCTGCGCCAGTCAGTCGCGGCCGGCCCTCCTTACCGATTTTCCCCCACAAGGGCGGCAGTGATGATGTAATCTGATTATTTATTGATCGCGCGGACACGGAGACTGAGGAGACGGCTGGGGGCGGAGGCGGATCCGTGCCGGCCATAATTCCCTAAGCATTTTTATCCCCAGGCCCGGCCGCAATCGCTTTGATTTTTCCCTCTCGCTTTCTTTCAATCTTCATCCGTTTTTTCTCCAGTCGAGAGTTTTTCCTCCTGTATTGCGTAACCCGCATGGGCTGGCGATTAACAATGTTAGTTTCGATACATATCGGGTGGGCTGGGGATTAACAATGTTAGTTTCGATACATGTCGGGTGGGCTGGGGATTAACAATGTTAGTTTCGATACATGTCGGGTGGGCTTGCGATTAACAATGTTAGTTTCGATACATATCGGGTGGGCTGGCGATTAACAATGTTAGTTTCGATACATGTCGGGTGGGGTGGGGATTAACAATGTTAGTTTCGATACATGTCGGGTGGGCTGGCGATTAACAATGTTAGTTTCGATACATGTCGGGTGGGCTAGGGATTAACAATGTTAGTTTCGATACATGTCGGGTGGGGTGGGGATTAACAATGTTAGTTTCGATACATATCGGGTGGGCTGGCGATTAACAATGTTAGTTTCGATACATTTCGGGTGGGCTAGGGATTAGCAATGTTAGTTTCGATACATTTCGGGTGGGCTAGGGATTAGCAATGTTAGTTTCGATACATTTCGGGTGGGCTAGGGATTAGCAATGTTAGTTTCGATACATGTCGGGTGGGCTAGGGATTAGCAATGTTAGTTTCGATACATTTCGGGTGGGCTAGGGATTAGCAATGTTAGTTTCGATACATGTCGGGTGGGCTAGAGATTAACAATGTTAGTTTCGATACATGTCGGGTGGGCTAGGGATTAACAATGTTATTTTCGATACATTTCGGGTGGGCTGGGGATTAACAAAGTTAATTTCGATACATATCGGGTGGGCTTGGGATTAACAATGCTAGTTTGATACATGTCGGGGGCACTGGGGATTCGTTTTGCAGGACTCGAAGTTTCCACGACCCCTGGGTTCGATTCCTAGCTATCGAATGGCTACTTTCATTTCAGCCGGTGGTTTGTCGTGCAATTTACAACCCACGAGGACCAACCCCAGTGTAAATGCCTGACGATTAGAAAGTCTAGATTAGAAAATTTTTTATTTCCTGAAATGTCTGGAATGCACTGATTGACCCATAAGTTTGCTCAATGTGAAGTCGGTACTCTCAGTGCCGCTGCTTTCATTTAATTAACCTTGAAGAGCTGCCCGATTTAACTTGCCGCTCTCGGCAGACAGAGCTCAAACAATAGTAAGTTTCTTGTTTCACTCTTCTGAGCAACTCCTTTCTCCACTTTCTCAACCGCGAAGGCGTTGGAGCGCAGGTTG
This sequence comes from Macrostomum lignano, assembly GCA_002269645.1. Lineage (NCBI taxonomy): Eukaryota > Metazoa > Platyhelminthes > Macrostomidae > Macrostomum > Macrostomum lignano. The sequence continues at coordinate 104,035 of NIVC01002817.1, read as the reverse complement.
GTGCGGCAGCGCCTTGATTGCGCAACCACTCGACACAAGTTGGTCCAAACCTGAAGGCTCTCACAGCATTTCATTTCTTTGTTAATATTTTTATTTTTCCGTCTTTTTCATTAAAACTTTGTTGCCAGAAAATCGGGATCGAGAAGACCTCTAAGAGTTGAATAAAGCTCGGCTAAGATTTCCGACAGCCGCAACTGAAGTGTGCTGAGAGTTGCGAAAAAAAGTGAAAAAGAAAGTGAAGTCTGCCAAAAATTTCTAGCTGTCAAAAACTCTCGGCACAAATTGTTTTTCTTTTGCGCTAAAAACAACGCAGGACGGACCGGACCGATTGACCAGGGCGGGAATTACGCGTACCCCCGAGCACGGAGCTGCGTTGCGCAATCGGCACCACCTCGGGGGGACTGCCGGCCCCTCTGGGATTTCGCAAGACAGACAAGAATCCGATTTGCAATTGTCCTCCCCAATGAGAGAAAAATTTGCAGCACAAGCAATAAGGGGGGAGAGAGCGGGAGCAGCTGACAGAAACGACCCGACCCTCTGGGCTCCGGTCTGTATCCAGAACAACTGCGCTCTGCCAATACACACCCGCCATTGCCCTTGGGCTCTTACGTAACACCTACTCTCCCCTGCCTTCCCCTCCGCGGCAGCAGCAGCCGGGCCACCCCCTCTTTCTGGTCTCTTATCTGGGCCCAGTCCGCATTATTTTGGTAGCTGGCAACCTTTTTGTTCCCCTGACAAGCAGCCTCGCCCAGGACGCGACCTCCCTTCCTGGAAGGTCGAACTGGGGCTGAGGAGGGAGGGGTAGGCTCAGACAGATTCCTTTCAGGCCAAGGTAAAACACAGCGTGAGCACCGCCGCCAAGCCCTTTTAGAAAGCAAATGCAGTGCGGGATTGTAGCTGTCTGGCCTCAACATGTCAAGTCCTGCTCTACCGATTCTCCACGATGCACAGACAGGGAAGGATGGAGGGTTGAACCTCCCCCCCCGTGACCCCACCGACTGCCAACTCGCGTACGCCACGCCACGTCAGGGAAACCCGGCCAAGCAGCGACAATGGACTGACATGATTGATTGCGTCAGATTGCTGGACCAAAAATGCCAACTTGACACGGAGGGCATCCTTGGCGGGGGGGGTGTTTAATGCACCCGAAGAAGTTCCTGTTGGCTCCTGTCTTCCCTTGAACTGGTGCACGGACTAAGGAGACTAGATTAAGAAGTAGCAAAGAAAAGTTTTATAAAGTATGACACTAATCTGCCCCCCCGTCTCTCTTCTGCTCCTAGAAGCAACAGTTTTCTTTTAGTGTTTTGGCAACAGCTGACAGCGCACTGCACCGCGCGCGCGGGGACTTCGGTGGGCGGAGCGTCTGCCGCTTGTCCGGGGGAGAAGCAGCGGCAGAGCAGCAGAAAGTCAGCAGGCGGCTCACAGGCTAAGAAAGTCAAACCAGGGTTATCGATTGTCAGACTGGCTGCATGAAATTTGCAGTAGTGCACCGGACCTCCAGACCGCAGGGCGGTAAGGGCCTCGGACTACTGCAGAACTGCCTCCACAGATCCTCGTGGACGTTGAACCTGGCTGGGAGCCGAGGTAGACAAACTGAAGAAGTTCTTCCTCCTCCGGCTCCGTCAGTCTCTCGATTTGTCGACGTAGCCCGCTGAGCAACCACTCCGTCACAGCAGCAGCCCCCATCCTTCCTATTATTTCCTATCGAGAGCCTTCAGGTGCTGGTGCACTTTCAAAAATTGAAAGGCAACCTGCTGTCACACAATCTTCTTTGCTGTAAAGCTGCTGAAATTTCTTCCGCAGTGAATGGCTGTTGGGAGCCCACAGGTCCGCCCCTGGGTGGTCATGCTTGAAAGCACCTCGCCTGATCAAGTGAGAGAGAGAGAGAGAGAGAGAGAGGCTGACAGGGGAGACAGAGAGTGAGATGGGCCACCAACGTTTTAAGCCTCTGAGCTCACCTAAGCTGGCTGAAAAGTGGATTTCTTAGAACATTTCAACCCAGTTCCTCAGCCCCCCCCCATTGTTCAGGGTCCAGCCTGGCTGCTGCAGGATGCTGGAGTTCTCGCATGAGAAGTCAGCGCGAGGCGTCACCCTCCCCCGAGCCCTTACTCAGCTGCGACTCAACCGACTATTTTTTTTCGCTTGCCAGGCGAAGACAACTGCGAATGCGTTTTGAGGACAACTGTTGAGGAAATGCTGGGCCTATTGTTGCAAAAGCAGAAAAAGCAGGAGAGGCTTTCAAGCTCGCGAGCTGCTTTTATCCGAAGCTAAAAGAAGACCCCCACACGCTGCAGCCTCTTGCATAGCAACAAACTCTGAAGCAGCCTCAAGGCGGAGTCTCCAGTAACCCGAAGACCCATTGTGTGAAACCCCGCAACAGTAGAAATCGCAGTCTCACCTTGCAGCTTGCACACGTCTGCTGCTTTTAGCAGAGCAGCATCCGCTACAGAAGAAAGACAGCAGATGTTGCTGAGCGGCTGTCGGCACTTAATGTACAGTCAGAGTCCCTTGTCAGCTGTAGCGGAGGTCACCGAATAACTCGACAGTAGGCAGGGGGTTGGCGACCTGGCGACCTCGAGCAGCCCCAGACTGCAGTAATAAGCACACGAGAGTCAACTTGAAAGGCCGCTGACCGCTCGCGGACCAATGAGAGGGTGAGGAAGGGGGCGTAGCTGCAGGACTGGCCGGGCCACTCAGAGTTTGAGCTCAATAAACCCCCGGCCACATCTGTAATTCGCGGGGCATAGCAGTGACTCACAGTGCTTTTTTGTTTCAGAAGTGGCGATTTCTTGAGTTTGTTTGGCGCAAACTCGTTGTACTCCAGTTGGGCTGGGCTGGCCTTTCAAATAGCAGCAGGCAGGCATTAATTAGGTGCTGAGTAACCAGTTTATAATGGCGCTTTTAGATGACAGATGCTCGGTTCTGAGCTGGATCCGATTAGGTACAAATGCCTTGACCTATCTACCTCTCCGTATCTACCTCTCCATATCTACCTCTCCATATCTACCTCTCATTAGCTACCTCTCATTAGCTACCTCTCATTAGCTACCTCCCATTAGCTACCTCTCCCTATCTACCTCTCCATATCTACTTCTCACTATATACCTTTGATTATTGACCTCTCCCTATCCAAAATTTCATTATCTACCTCTCATTATCTACCTCTCACTATGAACATATCCCTATCGTCTTCTCTTCTTCTCTACGTATCTACCTTCCTATTCTACATCTCCTATCTACTTCTTCTTATCTACCTCTTCCTTTATACCTTTCTTCTCACCTATCCTCACCATGCCCAGGGCACTGCATCTCATCTGGTATCTAGCGCAAGCTCAACTTCGCAGCATTAAACAGCAAAAAAACAAAAAACTGCATTAAAATTCGTCTTGAATAGCCAAGGTGGCCCTTGTCAGGACCGAGAAAAAACGGTGAGAACCGCCGCCTTTTGGGCTTTAAACTGCCGACTTTAATGAGTAGGTATGCTCAACTTGAGCATTCAAACCGCTAACTGTGTCTGGCAGTTTAGTCTGACGCGTTCTGTCATTTGAGCTGCCATTGTGCCGCCTCTGTCAACTTGAGATCGGACACTTATCAATCGGTGTGTTTTTTGTTAAAATAGACTGAAAAATAGTCAGGCAGTTTGGCAGCAATAATATCAGATTTGGCTTGTGACATGTTGATAAAAGTTCAGGTGCAAAATAATTTATTAGAATTTAAGAAAGAAAGGAGAAAGAAGGAGGAAGAGAAGGAGGAAGAGGAGAAGGAGAAAGAGAAGGAGGAGGAAGAGAAGGAGGATGAACAGAAGGAGGGGGAAGAGAAGAAGGAGGAAGAGAAGAAGGAGAAAGAGAAGGAGGAGGAAGAGAAGGAGGAAGAGAAGGAGGAGGAAGAGAAGGAGGAGGAAGAGAAGGAGGAGGAAGAGAAGGAGGAGGAAGAGAAGGAGGAGGAAGAGAAGGAGGAGGAAGAGAAGGAGGAAGAGAAGGAGGAGGAAGAGAAGGAGGAGGAAGAGAAGGAGGAAGAGAAGGAGGAAGAGAAGGAGGAGGAAGAGAAGGAGGAGGAAGAGAAGGAGGAGGAAGAGAAGGAGGAGGAAGAGAAGGAGGAGGAAGAGAAGGAGGAGGAAGAGAAGGAGGAGGAAGAGAAGGAGGAGGAAGAGAAGGAGGAAGAGAAGGAGGAGGAAGAGAAGGAGGAGGAAGAGAAGGAGGAGGAAGAGAAGGAGGAGGAAGAGAAGGAGGAGGAAGAGAAGGAGGAAGAGAAGGAGGGGGGAGGAGAGAAGAGAGGGAGGGGAAGAAGGAGAGGGGGAGGGGGAGAGAAGAGGGGGAGTGTAGAGGCGGAGAGATGGCAGAGAGGTGAGTGGGGGAGAGCTACAGAGTGATTGCCAGCAGATCATTCATCCAGTCTCCTTTCGCATCAGACGCGGCCTGAGCAGGCAGTTTCCAGCGAATCTCAGGGAGCCGCCGCTGATGTCAGGTGGGGCACAGCAGATCTGGGACGCGGCTGCAGTCAGACTCACAGAGTCAGTCACGAGTCCCACAGGACAGTAGGGGGGATTTCGATCCCAGACTTTCAGCCTCCACTCCAGCTCGCCTCAAACACCGGTGATTCGAGTGGGAAGTGGACGGGCAAGGATTTCCCCGCTGGGCGATATTTTGGTCATTTGGTCATTTTGGTAATATGGTCATTTTGGTCATTCAGTTATTTTGGTCAAATGGTCATTCAGTCATTTTGGTCATATTCTGCATTTTCTCGCACCGGTAGCCGGGGAAGCAGCCAGCAGAAATATGATTGCGTAATCACTGGGTTGAGTAAAGACTCGAAAGTTTCCAAAGCAACGTTTGCTTGCATCGGATATTCGGGTTAACAGTTTTCGCCAATGCCTGCGAGTTGAAATCCTCATCTGAGGCTTTCAATTCCCATGTTGATATTCGATTTGTAAACGGGGGGTTCGGTGCTGCAGCATGCATTGAGCTCAGGACTCAGAGCTTAAACCTGATCGAATCCTCGAATGGGAGGCCGGGGGTTTCATTTCGAATGGAGAAAATTTCTGTAAGGATTAACGATTGACATTGTGACAGGCGCTAGGGAGTCAGTTCACTGATAGGGGTCACTTTGTTGATGGGTCATGCTGTGGTCACATGCTCATATAGTCATTTTGGTCATATGGTCATTTTGGTAATATGGTCATTTTGGTCATATGGTCATTCAGTCATTTTGGTCATATGGTCATTTTGGTCATATGGTCATTCAGTCATTTTGGTCATATGGTCATTTTGGTCATATGGTCATTTTGGTCATATGGTCATTTTGGTCATTCAGTCATTTTGGTCATTCAGTCATTTTGGTCATATGGTCATTCAGTCATTTTGGTCATATGGTCATTCAGTCATTTTGGTCATATGGTCATTCAGTCATTTTGGTCATATGGTCATTCAGTCATTTTGGTCATATGGTCATTTTGGTCATATGGTCATTTTGGTCATTCAGTCATTTTGGTCAAATGGTCATTTTGGTCAAATGGTCATTTTGGTCAAATGGTCATTTTGGTCAAATGGTCATTTTGGTCAAATGGTCATTTTGGTCAAATGGTCATTTTGGTCATATGGTCATTTTGGTCATTCAGTCATTTTGGTCATATGGTCATTTTGGTCATATGGTCATTTTGGTCATATGGTCATTTTGGTCATATGGTCATTTTGGTCATATGGTCATTTTGGTCATATGGTCATTTTGGTCATATGGTCATTTTGGTCATATGGTCATTTTGGTCATATGGTCATTTTGGTCATTCAGTCATTTTGGTCATATGGTCATTTTGGTCATATGGTCATTTTGGTCATATGGTCATTTTGGTCATATGGTCATTTTGGTCAAATGGTCATTTTGGTCATATGGTCATTTTGGTCATATGGTCATTTTGGTCATTCAGTCATTTTGGTCATATGGTCATTTTGGTCATACAGTCGTTTGTTTATATGGTCATGCTGGTCATGATCATCTTGTTCATAGGGTCATCATAGTCATATAGTAATTTTGGTTAAATAATCGGCTTAGTCATAGGGTCATAGAGGCCACAGGTCTCCAACCTACTGAAGAAGTGAGTTCAGCTATTCAGTACGCAACCCCATAGCGAGTGCTGACAATCAGAGCATGAGCTGCTACTCAGCAGCCAGCATTAACAAACAAAAGCCATGCCAGAGGGGTTTCTGAACTCGCTAATGGGCCGAAATCCGACGCCAAACTCGGCCGGGATTTTATTGAAAGGTTTCGTTTGAAGGCCAGCCGCCACCTGAAACCTTAAGAGAGAGCACCAGCTGCTGCAGCTTGGCACAGAGAATCTCAACTGAAAGGTTAGTCAATTGACAGCTGAGATGTCGAAAGTTCGGACGTAAAATTGGATGACAGAAAATTAGAAAGTTCGAGGTAGATACAGAATTAATTAGATAAGAATACAAAAGTAGATAAAATGGTAGACACGTGTAGATAAATGTGTAGGCATAAAGGTAGATGCATAGGTAGATATTGGTAAATTGTAGATGTAAATACCGAAGTAGAAACAGAGGTAGATACACAGGTAGACACAGAGGTAGATACACAGGTGGACACAGAGGTAGATACACAGGTAGACACAGAGGTAGATACACAGGTGGACACAGAGGTAGATACACAGGTGGACACAGAGATAGATACACAGGTAGACACAGAGTAAGACAGAGGTAGACCCAGAAGTTGACACAGAGGTAGACACAGAGGTAGACTCAGAAGTAGACATAGGAGACACAGAGGTAGACTCAGAGGTAGACACAGGAGACACAGAGGTAGACACAGGAGACACAGAGGTAGACACAGGAGACACAGAGGTAGACACAGGAGACACAGAGGTAGACACAGGAGACACAGAGGTAGACACAGAGGTAGACACAGGAGACACAGAGGTAGACACTGGGTAGACACAGGAGACACAGAGGTAGACACAGGAGACACAGAGGTAGACACAGGAGACAGAGGTAGACACAGGAGACAGAGGTAGACACAGGAGACACAGAGGTAGACACAGGAGACACAGAGGTAGACACAGAGGTAGACACAGGAGACACAGAGGTAGACACAGAGGTAGACACAGAGGTAGACACAGAGGTAGACACAGGAGACACAGAGGTAGACACAGGAGACACAGAGGTAGACACAGGAGACAGAGGTAGACACAGGAGACAGAGGTAGACACAGGAGACACAGAGGTAGACACAGGAGACACAGAGGTAGACACAGAGGTAGACACAGGAGACACAGAGGTAGACACTGGGTAGACACAGGAGACACAGAGGTAGACACTGGGTAGACACAGGAGACACAGAGGTAGACACAGAGGTAGACACTGGGGTAGACACTGGGGTAGACACAGGGGTAGACACAGGGGTAGACACTGGGGTAGACACAGGGGTAGACACTGGGGTAGACACTGGGGTAGACACTGGGGTAGACACAGGGGTAGACACAGGAGACACAGAGGTAGACTCAGAGGTAGACTCAGAGACTGAGCTTAAAAATCCAACCTCAAGATTTCAATCCTCCGCTCCTGATAAATCCAAATGAAGTCGACAACAACAGCAAAAGCTTGGTCAACTGAGATTTCTAAATCAAGCCAAGAATGCGATCGGCAGAGATGAAGGACAGGAGAGGCTGGGAGGGCAGCCGCAGATGTCGGAAGAGCCACTCAGACAGGCTGAGCACACCACAGCTCAGCTGGACAGGAGAAGAGAATGAAAGGTCGCCGACTAAAAGAAGCAGGAAGGAAGAGGCCAGGGATTGAGGAGCCGATGGGGTCGCTGGCCTTAATTACTAAGGGGTGGTTACGCAATCGAGATCAGAACTCCAGTTCGTAGTGCGCTGACCCCGCCTAAACATACAGATACGTTAAGCGTGCAGCGGCTTGAAGGATAAAATACTCACTTTAAAATTGGAGTTTGTATCGAAAATGGGGCTGTTGAGGGTTGAAGGGTCTCCGCGGGCCCATTAAACTCACCTGCACCGGCTGAGTTGGAATGGCAAATAAAATTCGTTTGAAGTATGAGTTTGAGTAAGATAATGAATGATGGGGCTCTTGGAAACTGGATAATTGCTGAGAAAGTGAAGTCGGATGGAGGGCACGAGTCAGATGGAGAGAGGAGTAAGCGGTGAGAGAGTAAGCGGTGAGAGAGTAAGCGGTGAGAGAGTAAGCGGTGAGAGAGTAAGCGGTGAGAGAGTAAGCGGTGAGAGAGTAAGCGGTGAGAGAGTAAGCGGTGAGAGAGTAAGCGGTGAGAGAGTAAGCGGTGAGAGAGTAAGCGGTGAGAGAGTAAGCGGTGAGAGTAAGCAATGAGAGAGTAAGCGGTGAGAGAGTAAGCGTTGAGAGAGTAAGCGTTGAGATGGTAAGCGGTGAGAAAGTAAGCAATGAGAGAGTAAGCGGTGAGAGAGTAAGCGGTGAGAGAGTAAGCGGTGAGAGAGTAAGCGGTGAGAGAGTAAGCGGTGAGAGAGTAAGCGGTGAGAGAGTAAGCGGTGAGAGTAAGCAATGAGAGAGTAAGCGGTGAGAGAGTAAGCGTTGAGAGAGTAAGCGTTGAGATGGTAAGCGGTGAGAAAGTAAGCAATGAGAGAGTAAGCGGTGAGAGAGTAAGCGGTGAGAGAGTAAATGGTGAGAGAGTAAGCGGTGAGAGAGTAAGCGGTGAGAGAATAAGCGATCTCTGACAATTGATTCTGACGCCATCTCTGATAATATTGAGTCTGGCGCCATCTCTGATAATATTGAGTCTGACGCCATCTCTGATAATATTGAGTCTGGCGCCATCTCTGATAATATTGAGTCTGGCGCCATCTCTGATAATATTGAGTCTGGCGCCATCTCTGACAATTGAGTCTGACGCCATCTCTGATAATATTGAGTCTGGCGCCATCTCTGATAATATTGAGTCTGGCGCCATCTCTGACAATTGAGTCTGACACCATCTCTGATAATATTGAGTCTGGCGCCATCTCTGACAATTGAGTCTGGCGCCATCTCTGATAATATTGAGTCTGGCGCCATCTCTGATAATATTGAGTCTGGCGCTATCTCTGATAGTTGAGTGTGGCGCCATCTCTGATAATATTGAGTCTGGCGCCATCTCTGATAGTTGAGTGTGGCGCCATCTCTGATAATCTCTGATCTGGCGCCATCTCTCCAAATTGAGTCTGGCGCCATCTCTGATAATTGAGTCTGGCGCCATCTCTCCAAATTGAGTCTGGCGCCATCTCTGATAATCTCTGATCTGGCGCCATCTCTCCAAATTGAGTCTGGCGCCATCTCTGATAATTGAGTCTGGCGTCATCTCTCCAAATTGAGTCTGGCGCCATCTCTGCTAATTGAGTCTGGCGCCATCTCTAATAATCTCTGATCTGGCGCCATCCCATGGTTTGCACCATGGGATGAAAATTAGCGCACCAGCCGAGGCCCCAGAGCTCCACCATACACCGGAGCAATCGGACTCAAGTGAAAGTGAGTGAATTAGCCAAATTGGCACACATTTCACCTCACTCACTCTGGCCCAGCTCGTCAATTGTTTTCGAGACCGTCAGTCAGGAAACTTCACTCTCATCGGCTCCCAGAGATGGAACCGCGGCGATCGCTTGCTGCGGCCGATTTCCAGTCAGGACAGACAGACTGCGGGACCGTCCATTTTTCCTGCCATTGTATTCCGCTAAGTTCTGTCTCCCAGCCTCCCCAGCTCAGATGAGGCTGCTGCTAAGAGGGGGGGGCTTAGTTTCAATGAGATTCCGGGAAGGGAGAGAACATTGGCGAGGACACGGAGGGCCGGCCGGCCAACGAGATAATTAATCCGATCAGGAAGTCCCAGCCGGAGAGGCCTCAGCTGTCAGCTGACCGATGGTGCGCTTGCGTGATGGCACCGCCGCTGCTGCCACCGCCCACTCAACTTAACTGGCAGCTCTCGGAGGGCTGGCGGATTGTCTCTGCAGGAGTAGCCCCGGTTTCCAATCCAAATTCTATATAGATAACCGTACTTAGTAGTCCACGATGATACTATCTATAGGCATTATATTTTAGCTTCCGTGAGCTGAGAGCTGTGTTGGGACATTTTCATAGAGCTGCATCAGATTTATTAAAATTGCTGTCAAACATTTGCCATGCTGCTGGCAGACGGGCGGTGACCTGATCTGCGGACCCGGGAGTTATCATCTGTGCCGGGTGCAGGGCTGTCAGTCAGCAAATATTTGAGCTGAGTAACTGCAAACTGCCTGACCTGCACTTCCCTGCCTCATTGTCAGCCAACAAGTGACTGCAGTGAATGTCATTTTGAAATGCTAACTCACTCATGAATTTACTCAGGAACTCACTCATGAACTCACTTATGAACTCACTCATGAACTCACTCATGAACTTACTCATGAGCTCACTCATGAACTCACTCATGAACTCACTTATGAACTCACTCATGAACTCACGCATGAACTCACTCATGAACTCACTCATGAACTCACTCATGAACTCACTCATGAACTCACGCATGAACTCACTCATGAACTCACTCATGAACTCACTCATGAACTCACTCATGAACTCACTCATGAACTCACTCATGAACTCACTCATGAACTCACTCATGAACTCACTCATGAACTCACTCATGAACTCACTCATGAACTCACTCATGATCTCACTCATGAACTCCGTCACGAAGTCATTCACTAACTCACTCATATAGTCATGAGCTCATAAACTCACCCAATGAACTCAAAGCTAATAAAAAGCCCACAAAATGTCACTGAGCATCTCAAGCCAGGCTGCACCACCAGCTGCTCCCCACAAAGTTGACTTGCTGACTTCCTGGCTCGCCAATTTCAGCAGAGCTCATCTTTCAGCGCACAGGGCAGGCAGGCAGGCAGACAATTAGACTGGCTGACTGACTGACTGGCTGGCTGAGTGCAGAAGCACGCAAAACAGGCCCCAATGAGCCCGAAGTCCTGAGCCTCGAACCCAGCTCGCAGTCGCCCAGTCGGCAACAAGATCTGCAAATTGAATTACGGAATCCGATGACACCCTGTTGATTGCCTGACAGCGAGATCCTGGCGCCAGTCTCCCCTCTCCATCCTCTGCGGCTCAGCAGCGGAGACCCGCCCGGGTGCAAATTTTGCCGCCAGGCTGATGGCAGACAATGGGAGATCGTGGCGAGGTGTCCGCAAGATTTATGACTTCCTGCCTAGGAAACTCATTCACCCAGGGCGCCTCTGAAATTTCAGGCCGGGTTATTTTTGATTCTTCTGGCACTTGCCGTCATCTGCCGCTTCCAGACTCCGCAGAGCTGACCATGGGTGCTTCATCATTTTCTTGACGATCAGAAAGTAAGCTGTCAGGCCCAGGCGGTGCCAGATGCACTTTTCAAGCGACATGGTCAGGCCTCGAGCCGGCGGTCTGATGCCTGCTCAATAAGCCCCGCTGGTGAAAACCGCCTCCTTCGTGATTGATTCTCTGAAGGTGAACGTGCAGCCTAGTAAGGCTTGAGAAATTTCAGGCTGATAGCGCTCTGCTGCGTTCCTCTGGCTTGTCTCTCTCCCCTTCTATCCCCCTCCCCTCTCTTGTCTCCCCTCTCTTGTTTCCATCTCTCTTGTACCCTATCACTCCCTCTCCCTCCCATCTCCCTCTCTCTATCCTACGCTCTTATCTCCCCTCTCCCTCACCCTCTCCTTTCCCCCTCGCCCTCTCCTGCGCTCGTATCTTCCCTCTCCTATCTCCCTCTCTTTCTCTTTTATTACCCACTCCCTCTCTTGTCTCTCCTACCCTCTCCTATCTCCTTTTCCCTCTCTCATCTCCCTCTCACAGCCCTCTCTCATCTTCCTCTCCCCGCCAGTCTCCAGTCTCGTCATACCCACAAGCAGCTGCATCATCAAAAGTGCATCAAAAGCAGAAATAAGTTCACTGGCACAAACAACAGAGAACCAGCATTGGGGGGCCAACGGGTCCAGAAAAAATCGGATAAACAGCGAGGCAAAGACGAATACGAGAAGCCGGTCGGGGATTCACGCGAATCGCCGCAATTGGGGCAGCGGGAAAGCCGACACGAGGCAGCCGGGCAAGTTTGTTTGCTTTATTGACAGCCTCGCGGGCCCTAGAAGACAGGCGCAATGCGAGACTGCAGAAACAGCCTGGGGCGGAGGGCACTTTATTGGGGTATGCTTTTCTTGACACTTTTATTAGGCTTCCCCTGACACTTCCCCTGACCATCTGACAGCCAGATTAGGATCCCTCTCTGACACATTAGACACCATCTGACAGCCGTATTAGGATCCCTCTCTGACACATTAGACACCATCTGACAGCCGTATTAGGATCCCTCTCTGACACATTAGACACCATCTGACAGCCGTATTAGGATCCCTCTCTGACACATTAGACACCATCTGACAGCCGTATTAGGATCCCTCTCTGACACATTAGACACCATCTGACAGCCAGATTAGGATCCCTCTCTGACACATTAGACACCATCTGACAGCCAGATTAGGATCCATCTCTGACACATTAGACACCATCTGACAGCCAGATTAGGATCCCTCTCTGACACATTAGACACCATCTGACAGCCAGATTAGGATCCATCTCTGACACATTAGACACCATCTGACAGCCAGATTAGGATCCATCTCTGACACATTAGACACCATCTGACAGCCATATTAGGATCCTTCTCTGACAAATTAGACACCATCTGACAGCCGTATTAGGATCTCTCTCTGACACATTACAAACCATCTGACAGCCATATTAGGATCCCTCTCTGACACATTAGGCACCATCTGACACACATTGGGCACCATCTGACACACATTAGGCACCATCTGACACCGGATTTAGCACAGTTTGACTCGCAGTTAAGCGTCACTGGCATCAAAGCTCAACATTTATTTCCGCACCAGATCAGTCAGAGCGCCAACAGAGCTGTCAATTTCCACAGCTCATCTGCAAAGTTCACAAAAACACTGAACCCCTTCAAGCTTCCCTATCGCCCAAGTGCTCGGGGGAGCTTCAAAATGACCGATACAGTTCGCAAAGTCAATAGCAGTGCAGTGGGGGGGGGCTGCCCTCTGGATATTCGTTGATTGACAAACTAAACGAGACCCTGGAGGGAGGGACAGAGACGCGAAGTGAGATCGGGGGTGCGAACTGCAAGTAGCCCAGTGTTAATAATAGTGCGATAGGGCAGAGGCACCAAGTGCACTGCAGCCCGCCTTCACTCCCCGCTCATTACGAGCTTTGGCCAGCTCTGGGTGAACTTTTCAAATGCGAACTCGAGCCATGGTCGATACCTGCTCTCACCCTCTTGTCTCCCTTTCCCTCACCCTCCTGTCTCAGCTCTCTTACCCTCCTTTCTCATCTCTCTCGCCCTCTTGTCTCCCCTCGCCCTCCTGTCTCCCCCTCACCCTCCTGTCTCCCCCTCTCCCTCTCCCTCCTGTCTCCCCTCTCCCCCTGTCTCACTCCATCCTCCTCCTTTCTCATCTCTCTCGCCCTCTTGTCACCCCTCACCCTCCTGTCTCCCCCTCACCCCCTGTCTCCCCCTCACCCCCTGTCTCCCCCTCTCTCTCTCCCTCCTGTCTCCCCCTCACCCCCTGTCTCCCCCCTCACCCCCTGTTTCCCCCTCTCCCTCTCCCTCCTGTCTCCCCCTCACTCCCTGTCTCCCCCTTCACCCTCCTGTCTCCCCCTCTCCCTCACCCTCCTGGCTCCCCTTCCTCACCTTCCCGTCTCCCCTTCTCTCCATCTCCTGTTTCTCTCTCTCTCCCTCTGTCTCCCTCTCTTTCTCCCTCTCTCAACCCCAGTCTCCCTCTCTCACCCTCCTGTCTCCTCTTCTCCTACCCTCCCGTGTTCCCTCTCTCACCCTACTTCTCCCTCCCTCTCTTTTCCTTGTGTTACTGCTCGCTCTCTCGAGCCCTTCTGCCCCCACTCTCACTTATCCCAACACAGAACAAAAAACTCATGCAGTCAAGAACGGAGCAGACCTGCAGCCTCAGAGCTCCTTCATCTTTTTTACATAGAGACTTTGCTCTCTCACCTTGTGTCGCTGATAAGGAGGAACCTGGGGCCTCAACGTCTAAATACTTGATATTGCGGTGTGTGCACCGGGTCTGCTACTGTGTGTGTGTGAGAGAGTGTGTGTGTGTGTACACAGCACACAGCAAACTTTAATATCGCTGGCTCGCGGCTCCTACCCGCCGCCACCAAGTGAGGAAGGAGAAGTGATAAGCCACAGGGAGGTGATGCGGCGCCTTCTCCTCACCCTCAGCCACTGTCAACACCCCGGCTGGTCTCGAATATCCCCTCAGCACAGGAAACTCCACAGCTTCCCCAGATGCGCCGCTAAGAGAGGGGAGAATTTTCCCGGGGAGATTGCGGCTTGATAAAAAGCAGTTTATTATGATTCTTGCCTCCGTTCTTTTGGAGGTTTTTTCTGCAACAGCTGGCGATTGGAATCGGCCAGCCCAGGCGATCTGGATGCGGACTGTGCGCCTCCCAGACAAGCTTACGACTCCCAGTGTCCTGATTCTTTCTTTCAAATCCCAAAAATCTCCAACCCTAAACCCTTAAAATACTCAAATCGCAAATCCCCTAAACTCCCAAATCCCAAACCCCCAAACTCTCTAAACCCATCCTAAAACTCTCAAAACCCCCTATCTCAAAACTCCCGAATTCCAAATCCCAAATCCCCAAAACTCCCAAATCCCCGAAACTTCCAAGTTCCAAATCCCCAAAACTCCCAAATCCCAAATCCCCGAAACTTCCAAGTCCCAAATCCCAAAAACTCCCAAGTATCAAATCCCAAAAACTCCCAAGTCCTAAATCCCAAAAACTTCCAAATCCCAAATCCCAAATCCCAAAAACTCCCAAATCCCAAATCTCCAAAACTTCCAAATCCCAAATCTCCAAAACTTCCAAATCCCAAATCCCAAATCCCCAAAACTTCCAAATCCCAAATCCCAAATCTCAAAAACTTCCAAATCCCAAATCCCAAATCCCCAAAACTTCCAAATCCCAAATCCCAAATCCCCAAAACTTCCAAATCCCAAATCCCAAATCTCAAAAACTTCCAAATCCCAAATCCCAAATCCCCAAAACTTCCAAATCCCAAATCCCAAATCTTTAATCCTCAAAAACTGCGAAATCACAAAATTTTGCGATAAAATGTGTTAGAAACGAATGGGTTTCCACTCCAGAGTTTACTGCTCAGATGTCCTTGAATAGCGAGTCCCCACCGCTATCGGAGGCGCCCGGGTCTTCCATCATCATTTTTGTGTCTAATTCTATAAATACACTCGTTTCATATGACTAATATTCAAGCGATAAGCGCCGATATGTTTCAAAGAAAATCTAAGCAACAAAACAAAGTCCCAGAGGGCCGGCAGGGCGGACCGCTGGGCATAAAATGGATCTGACCAGCTGTCATCGCGGCCTCTGCGGATGAGGCTGCAGATTAGGATGCTGGACCTGGAAAAAGTTGTTAAGTTAATTTAGACAAAAGTCTCACTGAAAAAAAGCATACAGGAAAGCAGAGCGCTGCCGGCTCAAGACTTTGCGGTTCAATAAAACCGAGTTAAGTTCATATTTCAATTAAATTTCGAATTGGTTAAGATTAAGGTTGGTACAAATTAATTTTGCTGAATATTCGGGTTCAGTGAAGATCCGGGTTTAGTGAAGATTCGGGTTTAGTGATGAAGACTCGGGTTCAGTGAAGATTCGGGTTCAGTAAAGATTCGGGTTCAGTGAATATTCGGGTTCAGTGAAGATTCTGGTTCCGTAAAGATTCGGGTTCAGTGAAGATTCGGGTTCAGTAAAGATTTGAGTTCAGTGAAGATTTGAGTTCAGTGAAGATTTCAGTGATGAAGACTCGGGTTCAGTGAAGATTAGGGTTCAGTAAAGATTCGGGTTCAGTAAAGATTCGAGTTCAGTGAAGATTCGGGTTCAGTGAAGATTCGGGTTCAGTAAAGATTCTGGTTCAGTGAAGATTTGAGTTCAGTGAAGATTTCAGTGATGAAGACTCGGGTTCAGTAAAGATTCTGGTTCAGTGAAGATTTGAGTTCAGTGAAGATTTCAGTGATGAAGACTCGGGTTCAGTGAAGATTCGGGTTCAGTAAAGATTCGGGTTCAGTAAAGATTCGAGTTCAGTGAAGATTCGGGTTCGTGAAGATTCGAGTTCAGTGAAGATTCGAGTTCAGTGAAGATTCGGGTTCAGTGAAGATTCGGGTTCAGTAAAGATTCGGTTTCAGTAAAGATTCTGGTTCAGTGAAGATTCGGGTTCAGTGAAGATTCGGGGTCAGTGAAGATTCGGGTTCAGTGAAGATTCGGGTTCAGTGAAGATTCGGGTTCAGTGAAGATTCGGGGTCAGTGAAGATTCGGGTTCAGTGAAGATTCGGGTTCAGTGAAGATTCGGGGTCAGTGAAGATTCGGGTTTAGTGAAGATTCGAATTTAGTGAAGATTCGGGTTTAGTGAAGATTTGAGTTCAGTGATGATTCGGGTTTAGTGAAGATTCGGGTTCAGTGAAGATTCGGGTTTAGTGAAGTTTCGGGCTCAGTGAAGATTCGGGTTATGTGAAGTTTCGGGCTCAGTGAAGATTCAGGTTCAGTGAAGATTCGGGTTCAGTGAAGATTCGGGTAAGACTCGTGCTTAAATCGACTCATCAGAGAGTTGCAAAAGAGAATCTCTCACACAGAGAAGTCCCTCCTTCACCCAATTGACACGCAGATCAAGGAATTCGCCGGCTGGAGATTTTATCGACTGAGCCGCGGTCGGGCAGCCGAAGCCAAGGCTAACTCAATGACGGCTGGCCCCACAGACAGCCCGGCAACTTCTTTCGCCCTCGGCAACTGCGGCACAGATTTTGAGGGGCTGGCCAAGTCGACAAAAAGACCGAATTCGCGGCACTCTGCCCCTCTGTCTCTGACCCCCCGGACCCAGTGTGAACTCAAACAATTAGGAGTCCAAGCCATGAGCCCTCGAGTGGAGAAAAGGTCCGCGCAGCTTCATCAGCGCGAGAGACTGTCCCGAAAGATCTCACACTTTGAGCTGGGGCTAAACTCGGCTCCCGGCTTCATCTCCAGTTGGTGAGGACAAGTTCTTCGATTTCGGGATTTGCCACCCCCGATCTCTCTTTCGGCCGAGCGCGGGGATTTCTGATTTTGGAAGCACTGTGAAAATTTCTGATTGAGAGTTAAGAAATTCTTCTCCCAGACAATCAGCATTGCATTGTCTCAGCACCCCAATCTGCCCTGAGATGAGCGAATCTCTCATCTCACCCTAGTCTTGATCTTATCTCTCATCTCACCCTAGTCTTGATCTTATCTCTCATCTCACCCTAGTCTTGATCTTATCTGTCATCTCAACCTCAGTTTTGATTCTCTAATCTCACCCCCAGTCTGGGTTTTATCTCTCATCTCACACCAGTCTGATTCTTATCTCTCATCTCACCTCCAATCTGGATCGTATCTCTCATCTCACACCAAGTCTGGATCTTATCTCTAATCTCACACCCAATCTGGATCTTATCTCTAATCTCACACCCAGTCTGGATCTTATCTCTAATCTCACACCCAGTCTGGATCTTATCTCTAATCTCACACCCAGTCGGAATCTTATCTATTATCTCACCCCCAGTCTTGATTATCTCATCTCACCTCCAGTCTGGATCTTATCTCTCATCTCACCCTCGGCTTAGATCATATATACCTTCAGTCTGCTTTTATACTATTCTGAACAGAATGTCAGAAGCCCCGCTCTCATGCCCCAGAAAGTGCCACCCCACAACTGTCCACATTCTCCATCACTCATTTTAACTCTATTAACCCGCTGCGTTCCTTGGAGTGGGAAACTGAAATTCTGCAGTGCTTTTTTTCAGCAGAAGTTTTGGTTGCAACAAAGTGATGATATTGGTGACTGCAGAGTAAATTCTGCTGGGTTCGCACCGGGATTCCAACTGAGGTTGCAAACTGCCCCTCAACCCAGGCCGCGGGACACATTCCACGCTTTGCCGATAGGCAGGAGAAATGCGATTATTTATTGCCAAGAATGTCGCGCGACACCCGGCTTAGGCGTCTTGGGGTTCTTGTTGCCAAGAGGGTCAGGATCGGCGGGGACGAAGTATACCGCCGATACAGCCGGCAGATATTACGCGAAAAGACAAACAGAAAAATTAGACTGACAAAAGAACTGATGGACATGGGCCAGACATGCAGACAGACACACTAATACAGACAGGCAAGCAAACAGACAAATAGTAAGACAGATTAAGGCGGACAACAGACAGACAGACAGACAGACAGACAGACAGACAGACAGACAGACAGACAGACAGACAGACAGACAGACAGACAGACAGACAGACAGACAGACAGGCAGGCAGGCAGGCAGACACGAAGACAGACAGACAGACAGACAGACAGACAGACAGACAGACACGAAGACAGACAGACAGACAGACAGACAGACAGACAGACAGACAGACACACAGACAGACAGACAGACAGGCAGACAGACAGACAGACAGACAGACAGACAGACAGACAGACAGACAGACAGACAGACAGACAGACAGACAGACAGACAGCCAGACAGACAGACAGACAAACAGACAGACACAGAGAGACAGACAGACACAGAGAGACAGACAGACAGACAGACAGACAGACAGACAGACAGGCAGACACGAAGACAGACAGACAGACAGACACACAGACAGACAGACAGACACGAAGACAGACAGACAGACAGACAGACAGACAGACAGACAGACTGACAGACAGACAGACAGGCAGACACGAAGACAGACAGACAGACAGACAGGCAGACACGAAGACAGACAGACAGACAGACAGACAGACAGACAGACAGACAGGCAGACAGACAGACAGACAGGCAGACACGAAGACAGACAGACAGACAGACACTAAGACAGACAGACAGACAGACAGACAGACAGACAGACACTAAGACAGACAGACACACAGACAGACAGACACACAGACAGACAGACAGACAGACAGACAGACAGACAGACAGACAGACAGACAGACAGACAGACACAGACAGAAAAAATGGCTGCTTAAATTTTCAATTCATTTCTCGCGCATTTTCCTATGCCGCACGCGGTGAGTCACGGGCCCGATGGGCAGCAAGACGCACGCCAAGAGCGGATATGAGCGGCCATGCAAGCAGTGCGCAGTCAGCAAAATTAACTGCCGAGATTAGAAATGGGCAGCAGAAAAATGGCGGCATTCCTCAATAAAGACTCGAATATCCGAACCACATGGCGATGATTTATTCCTGTTAAATAATCGTCATGGATTTTACAAGCCGCACACCAGGCATGTAATGTACGCTCAGCATCTCAGAGTCATGGCTAGGTGCATCTCTGGTAGTATTTTTGCATAAATGCAAATTGAAGTCCATCACCTTCGCAAAACCAGCTGCGGGGCGTCCTTAACGAGGCGCCATTTTAGTTGAGAGGGCGCCATTTCAATTGCTGGGGCGCAATTCCATTTAAGAGGGCGTCATTTTATTTGTGTCGCCGCCATTCCATTTGAGTTAGCGGTTTTTCATTTGAGGGGGGCGCCATTTCATTTGAGTTAGCGGTTTTTCATTTGAGGGGGGCGCCATTCCATTTGAGTTAGCGGTTTTTCATTTGAGGGGGGCGCCATTTCATTTGAGAGGGCGCCATCTCAGTTGAGGGGCGCCATTTCAGTTGAGGGGCGCCATTTCAGTTGAGGGGCGCCATTTCAGTTGAGGGGCGCCATCTCAGTTGAGGGGGGCCATCTCAGTTGAGGGGCGCCATTTCAGTTGAGGGGGCGCCATTTCAGTTGAGGGGGAGCCAGTTAACTTTAGGGGGCGCCATTTCATTTGAGGGGCGGTTTCTGATTTTCAACTACATCCATAGGTAGTCTATCCCGCACACTTGTATCTGATGGCTACTCAGGAAACTGAATGCCAAAGCCAAGTATGATATTTCATATCTTCCAAAATCAGATCCCCGCAACTTGACATGCTAAATCTCCTTCCTGCCTCCTTAGCCCTCTTTCTTGAGCTGCCGGGCGATGACGTCACAAGGGACGAGGAGGATGCGGGGCATTGCGCGGGACCATGTCGCGGCTAACCAAGCAGAAAACGGGCGCATCATTTATTCTTTCGCCTGACCGCTCGCATTTAGCTTAGCCAGGCCGATTTCAGCCAGAGTGAAATCAGCTGACCGGGACTTCCACTCGCTAAGATAACAAAAGAGATCAGCGGCTGGGGGGTGTTTGAAGTGAACACTGACTCAACTGCATGTACAACGCCTGCGCCAGCTGCTGCTGCAGGACCAATGCAGAATGATCTACAATTTGCATGACTGCAGCTTCACTTGGCCGGATAACTACCCCAGCCTAGAGATCTAGTTATACTGCAGATGTGAAACATGTACAGGTTGTCAGTGCCAGAGCTATAGGATGATGACAGAAAGGGTGCCAGAAGGCACCGCAGGGGTTGCTGGCAAGGGGGTTCAGAAGGCCCTTTGAATTCAGGGGCGTGTGCAGGGGCTTCAGGAAGCATTAGCAGGGTATTCAGGGAGTGCTAGCAGGGTATTCAGGGAGTGCTTAGCAGGGTATTTAGGGAGTGCTTAGCAGGGTATTCAGAGTGCTAGCAGGGTATTCAGGGAGTGCTAGCAGGGTACTCAGGGAGTGCTAGCAGGGTATTCAGGGAGTGCTAGCAGGGTACTCAGGGAGTGCTAGCAGGGTATTCAGGGAGTGCTAGCAGGGTACTCAGGGAGTGCTAGCAGGGCTCAGGCAGCAACAGCACACAATCAGAGGGTCAAAATAACAACAAGAAGGCAATGACATACGCAGGAACGGAGAACCACCAATATATGATCTTCAATAGTGAATTCTGGATACGGGCGAAGTTTCTTTCTGCATCGCTGAGCTCAGTTTGGCACTCCTGGGGGGATTCCGAGGACATTGCCAGGGGAGCCAGTGAAACACAGAGCGGGCAGCAGATTGCAGAGGCGATTATCTCTACGGGCCCGCGTTGCCCCGAGAAAGCCGGACCAATTGATCCCCACTCGGAGCCGGCCATGAATCAGCTGCGAATCCGGCAGAGGCCCCACGGGAAGCGAGCGACTCCGCCCGCATTTCATCCCGGATTTCAGCCGCCACATCTGCATGCGCTGGTGCGTGAGCTCGCATTTTTTAACTGTTTTTTTCTACTATCGTTCTGTTGAATGAAATCGAGTGTCGCGTAGCCTACTTAAAGTAGGCTTACAAGCATTTGCACAGCTAGCATTTAGAAACTTCGAGTATTCACTTATAAATAGTACTTTCAGATAGTAAATGTATTGTTACATACGTACTCCAATAGCACCTGACACGTAGCAGTCAGACTGTCTTGTCAGTCAGCTATCACCTGACAGGTTAGCAGTCAGACTGTCTTGTCAGTCTGTCAGTCAGCTAACACCTGACAGGTAACAGTCAGACTGTCTTGTCAGTCTGTCAGTCAGCTAACACCTGACAGGTTAGCAGTCAGACTGTCTTGTCAGTCTGTCAGTCAGCTAACACCTGACAGGTTAGCAGTCACTGTCTTGTCAGTCTGTCAGTCAGCTAACACCTGACAGGTTAGCAGTCACTGTCTTGTCAGTCTGTCAGTCAGCTAACACCTGACAGGTTAGCAGTCAGACTGTCTTGTCAGTCTGTCAGTCAGCTAACACCTGACAGGTAACAGTCAGACTGTCTTGTCAGTCTGTCAGTCAGCTAACACCTGACAGGTTAGCAGTCAGACTGTCTTGTCAGTCAGCTATCACCTGACAGGTTAGCAGTCAGACTGTCTTGTCAGTCTGTCAGTCAGCTAACACCTGACAGGTAACAGTCAGACTGTCTTGTCAGTCTGTCAGTCAGCTAACACCTGACAGGTTAGCAGTCAGACTGTCTTGTCAGTCTGTCAGTCAGCTAACACCTGACAGGTTAGCAGTCACTGTCTTGTCAGTCTGTCAGTCAGCTAACACCTGACAGGTTAGCAGTCACTGTCTTGTCAGTCTGTCAGTCAGCTAACACCTGACAGGTTAGCAGTCACTGTCTTGTCAGTCTGTCAGTCAGCTAACACCTGACAGGTTAGCAGTCAGACTGTCTTGTCAGTCTGTCAGTCAGCTATCACCTGACAGGTTAGCAGTCAGAATGTCCTGTCAGTCTGTCAGTCAGCTATCACCTGACAGGTAGCAGTCAGAATGTCCTGTCAGTCTGTCAGTCAGCTATCACCTGACAGGTAGCAGTCAGAATGTCCTGTCAGTCAGCTATCACCTGACAGGTAGCAGTCAGAATGTCCTGTCAGTCAGCTATCACCTGACAGGTAGCAGTCAGAATGTCCTGTCAGTCAGCTATCACCTGACAGGTTAGCAGTCAGACTGTCTTGTCAGTCTGTCAGTCAGCTAACACCTGACAGGTAACAGTCAGACTGTCTTGTCAGTCTGTCAGTCAGCTAACACCTGACAGGTTAGCAGTCACTGTCTTGTCAGTCTGTCAGTCAGCTAACACCTGACAGGTAACAGTCAGACTGTCTTGTCAGTCTGTCAGTCAGCTAACACCTGACAGGTTAGCAGTCAGACTGTCTTGTCAGTCTGTCAGTCAGCTAACACCTGACAGGTTAGCAGTCACTGTCTTGTCAGTCTGTCAGTCAGCTAACACCTGACAGGTTAGCAGTCACTGTCTTGTCAGTCTGTCAGTCAGCTAACACCTGACAGGTTAGCAGTCAGACTGTCTTGTCAGTCTGTCAGTCAGCTAACACCTGACAGGTTAGCAGTCAGACTGTCTTGTCAGTCTGTCAGTCAGCTAACACCTGACAGGTTAGCAGTCAGACTGTCTTGTCAGTCTGTCAGTCAGCTAACACCTGACAGGTTAGCAGTCACTGTCTTGTCAGTCTGTCAGTCAGCTAACACCTGACAGGTAACAGTCAGACTGTCTTGTCAGTCTGTCAGTCAGCTAACACCTGACAGGTTAGCAGTCAGACTGTCTTGTCAGTCTGTCAGTCAGCTATCACCTGACAGGTTAGCAGTCAGAATGTCCTGTCAGTCTGTCAGTCAGCTATCACCTGACAGGTAGCAGTCAGAATGTCCTGTCAGTCTGTCAGTCAGCTATCACCTGACAGGTAGCAGTCAGAATGTCCTGTCAGTCAGCTATCACCTGACAGGTAGCAGTCAGAATGTCCTGTCAGTCAGCTATCACCTGACAGGTAGCAGTCAGAATGTCCTGTCAGTCAGCTATCACCTGACAGGTAGCAGTCAGAATGTCCTGTCAGTCAGCTATCACCTGACAGGTTAGCAGTCATCAGACTGTCCTGTCAGTCAGCTATCACCTGACAGGTTAGCAGTCATCAGACTGTCCTGTCAGTCAGCTATCACCTGACATGGAAAAGCAATAAACACAGAAGCAGATTCAGCAAGATGTTCGTGTCAGTCAAGGCCAGTCCACTGCTTGTGAGTTCAAGCGCAACGCCAACACCAACGGCCATGTTTATAATTGGGCAGAAATGTACACAGTTATATTTTTACTAGAATTAATTTCAATTACTACTTCTTAGTCAGTAATAAGTGAGAGAAAATGTGACAGGCTACTAAAGTTGATCAATGTTTCACACAATATTCAATATAGCAGATCACACACGCCCCCCTATAAAACAGAGATTTAAATATTGAATAAATGTATGATACTTAATTCGGCAATTTAAAACTTGTGCAGCACAAACTCGAGTCTCAGGTTAAAGCAACAGATTGAAGCAGACGGAGAAGGAAGCGGTCGGAGAAGCTCCAGATTAGGAAAGGAAATTGACACGAACGGAAATATGTTAATCCAGGAAATTATTGTTTTGATTGTTGGCAAATCAGTTAGCAAAATCTATGGCCCAAACTACCTGCTCTTACTTTTTCACCCTTTGCTCACTTTATCCAACATTCATTTCTCAAGCGTAAGACATCAAGAAAAAATTAATTGGAAATTGGAAAAAAATTAAAACAAATTATTATAAAACCGCGAACACTACAGACAGCTCAACTGCAGAATCACGAATAAAAAAATATTGATTATTACCAACAGCCCCGCGGCCGCCCGCCGAGCTTCAATGCAGTCAATATTAATTTGCATTATTTATTAACCATGGTCGGATTGTGCCAGCCAACTCAGTTTTGATAGATGGGACCCGAACTGCCGGAGGTGGCTGTGCCGTAGCCGACAGCTGCGGGGGTTGGGAGAAGCGATTCGACATTTTTCAGCACATGATCTAATCTCCTAGCATCCAATCTAATCTCCTAGCAGCTCATGATCTAATCTCCTAGCATCCAATCTAATCTTATAGCAGCTCTTGATCTAATCTCCTAGCATCCAATCTAATCTTATAGCAGCTCTTGATCTAATCTCCTAGCATCCAATTTAATCTCCTAGCAGCTCATGATCTAATCTCCTAGCAGCTCTTGATCTTATCGATCCTAGCATCCAATCTAATCTCCTAGCATCTCACAATCTAATCTCCCAGCATCTCATAATCTAATCTCCTAGCATCTCATAATCTAATCTCCCAGCATCTTATAATCTAATCTCCTAGCATCTCATAATCTAATCTCCCAGCATCTCATAATCTAATCTCCTAGCATCTTATAATCTAATCTCCCAGCATCTCACAATCTAATCTCCCAGCATCTCATAATCTAATCTCCTAGCATCTCATAATCTAATCTCCCAGCATCTCATAATCTAATCTCCTAGCATCTTATAATCTAATCTCCTAGCATCTTATAATCTAATCTCCCAGCATCTCATAATCTAATCTCCTAGCATCTCATAATCTAATCTCCTAGCATCTCACAATCTAATCTCCTAGCATCTCATAATCTAATCTCCCAGCATCTTATAATCTAATCTCCTAGCATCTCATAATCTAATCTCCCAGCATCTCATAATCTAATCTCCTAGCATCTTATAATCTAATCTCCCAGCATCTCACAATCTAATCTCCCAGCATCTCATAATCTAATCTCCTAGCATCTCATAATCTAATCTCCCAGCATCTCATAATCTAATCTCCTAGCATCTTATAATCTAATCTCCTAGCATCTTATAATCTAATCTCCTAGCATCTCATAATCTAATCTCCCAGCATCTCATAATCTAATCTCCTAGCATCTCACAATCTAATCTCCCAGCATCTCATAATCTAATCTCCTAGCATCCCACAATCTAATCTCCTAGCATCTCATAATCTAATCTCCTAGCATCTCATAATCTACTCACCGCCTGCGGAGCTGCCGCCGATGCCGGTGGCCCCAGCGGAACCGGCCGTGCCGTCAGGTGCGAGAGCGGAGGAGTTTGCTGGCGGCATGCCGCCCTGGTCCCGCACGATGGGAGCTGCGGGGCAGACAGAGGGGGACGGAGCTCCATTGACTCAGATGCTGCTTCAGTCTCAAGTCTCAGATCCCATAACTATATTTCAAAATCTCTTATCTAGAACCTTAATCAATAGATCCCAGATCTAAAGCAATAGATCCCCACACTTTAGTCCCAGATCCCACACTTCAGTCTCATATCCCACACTTCACTTCAGTCCCACATCCCCACACTTCAGTCCCAGATCCCACACTTCAGTCTCATATCCCACACTTCACTTCAGTCCCACATCCCAACACTTCAGTCCCAGATCCCACACTTCAGTCTCATATCCCACACTTCACTTCAGTCCCACATCCCCACACTTCAGTCCTAGATCCCACACTTCACTTCAGTCCCACATCCCCACACTTCAGTCCCAGATCCCACACTTCAGTCTCATATCCCACACTTCACTTCAGTCCCACATCCCCACACTTCAGTCCCAGATCCCCACACTTCAGTCCCAGATCCCACACTTCAGTCCCAGATCCCACACTTCAGTCCCAGATCTCACACTTCAGTCCCAGATCCCACACTTCAGTCCCATAACCCCACACTTCAGTCTCATATCCCACATTTAACTTCAGTCCCACATCCCCACACTTCAGTCCCAGATCCCACACTTCAGTCCCAGATCTCACACTTCAGTCCCAGATCCCACACTTCAGTCCCATAACCCCACACTTCAGTCTCATATCCCACATTTAACTTCAGTCCCACATCCCCACACTTCAGTCCCAGATCCCCACACTTCAGTCCCAGATCCCACACATCAGTCCCAGATCCCACACTTCAGTCCTAGATCTCACACTTCAGTCCCAGATCCCACACTTCAGTCCTATATCCCCACACTTCAGTCCCATATCCCACACTTCAGTCCCAGATCCCACACTTCAGTCCCATATCCCACACGCCAGCCCAGCTCACTGAAGTAGGGATGCTCCATGGCCTCCCTGGCGGTGAGGCGCTCCGCGTGATCGTAGCGCAGCAGCCGATCGAGAAAGTCGATGGCCTCGGCGCTGACGAGATGCTGATTGGCGGTATGGACGAAGCGCTCCCACCGCTTCCTGCTGTGCTTGGCCAGAATGTCGTTAAACCGCGCGTCCAATGCCATCTGGTACTTCCTGATGTAGGCGAACAGCTCGTCGGTGCCCAGCACCTTGGCGATGCGCACCAGCTGGTCGTAGTTGTCGTGGCCGTGGAAGAACGGCTCCTTCTTGAAGATCATGGAGGCGAACATGCAGCCCAGGCTCCACATGTCCAAGGAGTAATCGTACATCTGGACGGGCGTGTGAAGCGAGGAAGCTGAGGCTACCTGAGCTGCCATACCTGAGCTGCCATACCTGAGCTGCCATACCTGAGCTGCCATACCTGAAGCTACTTGAGCTGCCATACCTGAGCTGCCATACCTGAGGCTACCTGAGCAGCCATACCTGAAGCTACCTGAGCAGCCATACCTGAAGCTACCTGAGCAGCCATACCTGAAGCTACCTGAGCTGCCATACCTGAAGCTACCTGAGCTGCCATACCTGAAGCTACCTGAGCTGCCATACCTGAAGCTACCTGAGCTGTCATACCTGAAGCTACCTGAGCAGCCATACCTGAAGCTACCTGAGCTGCCATACCTGAAGCTACCTGAGCAGCCATACCTGAAGCTACCTGAGCAGCCATACCTGAAGCTACCTGAGCTGCCATACCTGAAGCTACCTGAGCTGCCATACCTGAAGCTACCTGAGCTGCCATACCTGAAGCTACCTGAGCTGTCATACCTGAAGCTACCTGAGCTGTCATACCTGAAGCTACCTGAGCTGCCATACCTGAAGCTACCTGAGCTGCCATACCTGAAGCTACCATAGCTGAAGCTACCTGAGCTGCCATACCCGAGGTTATATTTTGCAATGATATTTAAAGTATCAAAGCAAGGCGATGTCAAAGGCAAACCTGATAATCCAGCAGCAGTTCGGGCCCCTTGAAGTACCGGGATGCCACCCGCACATTGTACTCCTGGCCGGCGTGGTAGAACTCCGCAAGGCCCCAGTCAATGAGGCGGAGCTGCAAGAATTTAGGTAAAGTAAACTGGGGAATTCAGATCTCTGAGACAAACTGGGGAATTCAGATCTCTGAGGTAAACTGGGGAATTTAGATCTCTTAGATAATCTGAGGAATTCAGATCTCTGAGATAAACTAGGGAATTTATATGTATCAGATAAACTAGGGAATTTATATGTATCAGATAAACTAGGGAATTTATATGTATCAGATAAACTGGGGAATTTATATGTATCAGATAAACTGGGGAATTTAGATCTATCAGATAAACTGGGGAATTTAGATCTATCAGATAAAGTGGGGTATGTAGATAAAAATATATTAAAAGAGCATTAAAAGATCTTGTGCTGTCAAACAGCTGCAAAAGTGAACGGCTCCAGAAAAATCAAAGAGCCTCCACAGATCGACTGCCTGCTACAAGTGAATCGTAGCTAATGTATGCCGATATGTATCGATAGCCACTGTCGCATTGTAATGCAGCGATAGAGGTTAAAAATAGTAAAGTAATTTATCGGCTAAAATTCCAGATCTTCATCATACCGACCGTTGGGTAAAAAGCGGGAGTAAGTATACCTTTATGTTAATAGGCTGATGCTTCGACATCTAATTAGTGCTCAGCTTGGTTTGGCTAACTAACCTTCCTGTGCTCGTGGTCAATCATGACATTGTGCGGCTTCACATCTCGATGCATGATGCCCTTGCTGTGACAATAGTCCAATGCCTTCAGCAGTTCGAATAGGTAGAATCGAATATCATAGTCCGTGAGAGTCTGGTACAGCTGCTTGAAGTCCGCGTTGTTCACGTGCTCGAAGATCAGGGCGGGCGTGCGCGACACCGGGTCCTTGACGATGCCCTGGAGACCGATGATGTTGACGCCGCCTTTCAGATTCTCCAGAATCTTAATCTCCCGCTTGATCTTCTTCTTTTTTACCGGCTTGAGCACCTGCCAATTTTGAAGACTTTTGTAGATGAAATCTAAATGGGTCATGAGCTGACTGACACAAATCTAAATGGGTCATGAGCTATGACTGACACAAATCTAAATAAGTCATGAGCTATGACTGACACAAATCTAAATGGGTCATGAGCTATGACTGACACAAACCTAAATGGGTCATGAGCAATGACTGACAGAAATCTAATTGGGTCATGAGTAATGACTGACAGAAATCTAAATGGGTCATGAGTAATGACTGACAGAAATCTAAATGGTTCATAAGTAATGACTGACAGAAATATATATGGGTCATGAGCTATGACTGACAGAAATCCATGAGTCATGAGAAATATAATCTAGAAGACTATGAAACGGACTCAAATTCTGCTGATAAATTTGACACGATGCTGGCAATATTAAAAGCATTTTAATGCGCTCACCTTAATGACGATTTTCTCATTCGCGGCAACATTGATTCCCTCGAACACCTCCGAGTACTTGCCCCGGCCGAGCTTGCGCACAATCTGATAGTCATCCTGGTTGCCCCATTCAATCACAAGCACTTCGTAGTCCCAGTACTGCCGTTCCCGGACCTGATTGGCATCTGCATACACCCGAGACTTGCTAGGCAGGGGCATGGCGGCCAGAGTGCCTGTTAAATTGATTATCATCATTTGGTTGAAGCAAGTTTGCATTAAAAATACAAGTAAAGCCAAAAGTTACAAAACAAATTATTTTGTGGTTTATTTGCTCATATATATTAAACTAAAAAATATCAACATTTATCTTAGGGATATACTAAAATTAATTATCATGCCAGTATTGGTCTAGCAAAGTCTGATACATTTAGAGTTTATTTTAATTCTTTAAACTTCTACCAAAGTTTTTAAAAATTACTAGACTTGGAAAAATTCCATCTGCCATTATTTTTGAAACCTGTATCTCTTAACAAAGAAAAGTAAAGATCATAATTTGTCACTAAAGTAAATGATAAAAAAATAATATTAAAAATAGGTATTATAATATACTTCATACTTTGGATAATAGTGTTCCGCCATAAGGAGGGTCTATGTACTGTAGCCATAGCTGTAAGCAAAACTATGGCTTATTCCAATTCCATAGCCATAGGGACCCCAATATTACCATATTCCCATAGTTCCCATAGCTGTAGCCATAGTTTTAACAATAAGTCTAGAAAACAAAAGATTTTAAATCAAGAAGATAAACTGGTGCTTAAACAACTGCAAATTAATTTAGAAAATAAAAGAAACACTTGATTGCCTTTGAAAGATTATATTTTGTCTTTTTATAGAGCAACAATCCTTAATTGCTACTGAAAGTACTAATGCTGAACTTTTCACATTAATAAAAATTAGAGTTTGCTAGTGTTTTATTGTACTTTATTAGGTATATTCTATAAGTTTCTAAGTTGAAAATACAGTTTAATAAAGTATCTTTGTTTTACTCTACCTGTTTCTAATTTTTTAATTAATAGCTATGGCTATAAGAATCTATCGAAAGTGACAATAACTACCATATTTCCATACTTGCAGCCATAAGAGCAGCTAGCTACCAGAGGCGTATCCATAGCTGCTACAGGCACCTATTTATAATATATGCCATACGATCCCATAGCTGTAGCTATGGCTAACAGCAGAACACTATTGGATAATGTCACATACATAAAAGTTTCTAGCAGTTACTTGAATTTAAGACTGCCAATATTAAATGTTTAATCAAATATGATATTTTATTAATTGATAAATCTTAGAAACAAATTTATCTTCTTTACTTAAGCATTTAAGATTTATGAAATAAAACAAAATTGTTGAAAACTTTCAGAGTGTCTAACTATGTTATTTGAAAGTACAATATATTTCATTTTTCATGGTCTACTTGACTTATTTTGTTGACAACAAAATTAATACTATTTAAATTTCTAGAAATTAATAGGAAGCATTTATAATATGACAAGCTATTGAAACCTTTGGATTTTGAACTCATTGAATTTGAATCCCTAGAACTATTTTTGCATGCATTTTTGAGACTTAGTTTTAGTTATTTTAATACGCTTAATGCAGCAATTTTTTATATTTTTAAACTTTTACAAGCATTTTAAAAAAGCCTTTATTACATGTTATTTGCTTTAACTTGTCTTTAGCTATAAAAAGCAGGGATGTCAGAACTGGGAGGGGGAAGGGGGGCATGGGGGGGGGGGGGCTGGAGCCCCCCACTTTTTGAAAGACCCTTAAGAGTGCCCTTTTAAAATTTCCAAGTGCCCCGGTAAATTTTCTAAGTGCCCTGTGTCCTAGGACCTTAGTTGCCCCCAATAAGCACAACCCAAGTAGGGCCAAGCCCCCCAAATCCATTAAATTTAAACCATTCACTTTGATTTGAATGTACAATGCTTAGTGTCTGCTACTCCTTATCCTTCCTTTATGTTTCTTGTTTATTGCTAAATCTTGACTGGACTGCACTAAGTTTTTCTTTTCCTGTCCTGCCCCTTCTCCACTCCAGAGATTCTGACCCTGCCCCCTACAGTAGACCGGCAAGGGCCCCACCCCCATGTAGATGTACATAGACAATATATTCATGAATCTTGCCAGTGGTCAATGGAGAGCGAGGAATGTGGGGAGTCCACTGAGGATGAAATAATAAGACAGTGGGTAAATAAGCAACATTACTGGGATCTGAGAAAGACAGACAGTGTAGTGTGCTTTTAAATAAAAAATACTATACGAATCACTACACCTATATTGGGCTGGGCTTAAAAGCTTGGCTTCAGAGCCTTCAGCGAAAATTCAGAGCTGTACAGACCTATCAGTTTCAGAAAAATACAATCTAAAATAAAATGCCAATGGCTAAAAGGAGAAAGAAACAACATGAAAAGGATATGAAACAGGCAGCCAAAAAGTCAAGGAAAATGACTAACTGGTAAATACATAATCTAAATGTAGGCTATGAAGATATGATACTGTGTTGATATTAAGCTATATGCTGCTTGTTAATTGCTGTTTTTTAGGCTTGTTTCTCCCATTGAAGCTAACTTGAATGCTCCATCTGGCACAGCTGCTGCTAACTAAAGCTGACTTGAGAGAGCTTACTGCCCTTGCCGCTGCTGCCAATGCTGACTCTATTGCCCCTGCTGCTGCCAATGCTGACTCTACTGCCCCTGCCGCTGCCAATGCTGACTCTACTGCCCCTGCCACTGCTGCCAATGCTGACTCTACTGCCTCTGCCACTGCTAATGCTGACTCTACTGCCCCTGCCACTGCTGCCAATGCTGACCCTTCTGCCCCTGCCACTGCCAATGCTGACTCTACTGCCCCTGCCACTGCTGCCAATGCTGACTCTATTGCCCTTGCCACTGCCAATGCTGACTCTACTGCCCCTGCCGCTGCCAATGCTGACTCTACTGCCCCTGCCTTTGCCAATGCTGACTCTACTGCCCCTGCCGCTGCCAATGCTGACTCTACTGCCTCTGCCTTTGCCAATGCTGACTCTACTGCCCCTGCCGCTGCTGCCAATGCTGACTCTACTGCCCTTGCCACTGCCAATGCTGACTTTACTACCCCTGCCGCTGCCAATGCTGACTCTACTGCCCCTGCCGCTGCCAATGCTGACTCTACTGCCCCTGCCGCTGCCAATGCTGACTCTACTGCCTCTGCCTTTGTCAATGCTGACTCTACTGCCCCTGCCACTGCCAATGCTGACTCTATTGCCCCTGCCACTGCCAATGCTGACTCTACTGCCCCTGCCTTTGCCAATACTGACTTTACTGCCCCTGCCGCTGCTGCCAATGCTGACTCTACTGCCCCTGCTGCTGCCAATGCTGACTCTACTGCCCCTGCCACTGCTAATGCTGACTCTACTGCCCCTGCCACTGCTGCCAATGCTGACCCTTCTGCCCCTGCCACTGCCAATGCTGACTCTACTGCCCCTGCCACTGCTGCCAATGCTGACTCTATTGCCCTTGCCACTGCCAATGCTGACTCTACTGCCCCTGCCGCTGCCAATGCTGACTCTACTGCCCCTGCCTTTGCCAATGCTGACTCTACTGCCCCTGCCACTGCCAATGCTGACTCTACTGCCTCTGCCTTTGCCAATGCTGACTCTACTGCCCCTGCCGCTGCTGCCAATGCTGACTCTACTGCCCTTGCCACTGCCAATGCTGACTTTACTACCCCTGCCGCTGCCAATGCTGACTCTATTGCCCTTGCCGCTGCCAATGCTGACTCTACTGCCCCTGCCACTGCCAATGCTGACTCTACTGCCTCTGCCTTTGTCAATGCTGACTCTACTGCCCTTGCCACTGCCAATGCTGACTCTATTGCCCCTGCCACTGCCAATGCTGACTCTACTGCCCCTGCCTTTGCCAATACTGACTTTACTGCCCCTGCCGCTGCTGCCAATGCTGACTCTACTGCCCCTGCTGCTGCCAATGCTGACTCTACTGCCCCTGCCACTGCTAATACTGACTTTACTGCCCCTGCCGCTGCTGCCAATGCTGACTCTACTGTCCCTGCTGCTGCCAATGCTGACTCTACTGCCCCTGCTACTGCCAATGCTGACTCTATTGCCCCTGCCGCTGCCAATGCTGACTCTACTGCCCCTGCCGCTGCTGCCAATGCTGACTCTAGAGAGCCTACTATCCTTGCCGCTGTTGCCAATGCCAATGTTGGTGAGACTGCTGTATCTGCAGCAAAAAATACCATTCTTAGCACTAGCACATCTAATCCATGCGAAATGTTAGATTGCGGATGCTGCCAGATTACAATGCAAAATCGGCCTGATTCCATATCTGGTTTCAAGCAAAGAAGGAGTGGGAGCAGCAATGCAGGTCGATCATGCCAACTACAATGGTTTGCGCAGTTTGACTGGCTTACATACTGCTCATCTCAAGGCACCCTTTTTTGTTTTTATTGTCGCTTTGTGGTAAACTCAGACTTGAAGCTATCAAGAAGTTGTGGAGAGAGTACATTTACCTTTCGCAGCTTTTGTGACTGGAAGAAAGCAATTGAAAAGCTAAAAAAACATAATAACAGTCATTTTCACTAAGAAGCCTACGAGAAGGTGTACACTCAACTGAAATTACAATCTACAATAGGAGCACAATTAGATGCTATTCATTCTCAATAGCTATTACAAAATCGGGAAAATCTGCAACGGGTTTTTAGCTCGTTGCGATATCTTATGCGTCAAGGAATGGCAATAAGAAATAGTAAGGAGATTGAAGGCAATCTTAGACAGCTGCTTATTTTAAGGTCTGAAGCTGAAGATGTGCCTGAACTGCAATCTTGGCTAAAGGATTCCAAGTACTTGAGTGTTGACATGATTAGAGAGATGATGGAAATCATGGCATATCAGGTTCTCCAAAGTTTGTTACTTGACATTAGTGAGAAGTCAACAACATTCGCATTGATTGCTGATGAATCATGTGACATAAGCTGCAAGGAACAAATGTCAGTGTGCATTCGGTAGGTTTCAAAGCCAGATTTACAAGTGCACAAAGACTTCATTGGCATGCATGAACTATGCGGAACTGGAGCTGAAATTATTACTTCAACCTTAAAAGACATTCTAACACATTGTAACTTGAAGCTTAGCAACCTAAGAGGTCAAGCATATGATGGTGCTGCAAGTATGAGTGGTAGACTGACAGACACGGCAACATGCATTAAAGAAGAACAACCACTAGCATTGAGTGTTCATTGTGCTAACCACTGTCTGCAGCTGACCCTTCAAAGGTGCACTTGAGAATCAAATGTCATCAGTACCGTATTAAGTACTGTACAAGAGACTGTTGTCTTCATCAAAGCCTTTCCAAAGCACTTTGACCTATTTCATACCTCGAATGAGTCATTTTCTATTGAGGAAGAGCAGGGCTACAATATTCACATGCTCTGCCCAATGCGATGGAGTGTTTGTTGTAAGGCAATTTTGTCTGTATTGCACAGCTACAAGCACTTGCTTAACTGCTTGGCCAAAATTGCTAGTGAGTCATCTGGAGAGAATTAATCAAAGGCAGAAGATCTGCAAAAATCCCTTATGAAGTTCTCTGTTTATTTTGGAATTTGCGCAGCGCGAGTGATTTTTACATTATCAGAGCAGCTGGCTATTACCAGAGTAAACTGCCTCAAAGACAAGACACACTTTTGCGTGAGCGAAGCATGTTTTCAGAGTGGTTTCAGGAAGTAGTCGAGGGTGCAGAAGCAGTTGGCATTGAACAAAAGCTACCAAGAGAACGAAGGGCTCCAATAGGACTCAAACATGAAGGCAATAAAATGCATCCAGTTCAGCATCAATCTAACTCTGTAAAAGAATACTATAGGTAGCATTATTATACCGCTATTGATGCTTTAGTTTGCGAACTAGACAGTAGATTTGACTAGGAAGCATATGTGCTTAAAGACATGGAGAAGCTTCTTATTCATGTGGCCAATGGAGCAGCACTAATTCTATTCCAGCATCACTGATGGCGTACCATCCTATGGATTGGGATACTGACAATCTTCAAGCATAGTTATGCTTGCTGCATGGATTTGTGAAGCATTGTTCACCTAAAGTAAAGCTCATTTCAAGGTTGACAACTCTGCATGACATATTTACAAAAGAACAGATTCACCAGCCACTCTTTCGAGATGTATTTGCAATGCTGCATGTCTACTTGGTAGTGCCAATGATATCTGCCACTGTAAAAAGGTCATTTTCAGCCCAACAACAGATCAAGAATTACTTGCGAAGTACTATGACTGCCAAAATATACAATAGCTTCATGTTACTTAATGTGCATAAGAATCGTACTGACAATCTAAACCTCGCACAAGCTGTTTACAAGTTTGTAAGTCGCAACAGCTGTCGGCAATCTTTCTTTGGCAGAGTGTGAAATTTGGAGCTTTTGACTACTGACTTTTATTCAGTTTTCATAGTTTGCTACTACTACTGGCTATCTACTGCTATATATTTTTGCATTACAAGTATTTGATATAAATGTGACTTGCTTAATTGAGCAAATTGAAATTCAAATGTTCATTTCATATTCCTATAAACTTACATGTACTGTCAACATCAAATCAATGCAATTCCTGCATCTTGCAACACTTCAATAAACTATTGCTCTAATGATCAGTAATTTATTCACTCCACTACATATATACATGTATAGTTCTATGAGTATCTAAGTACAGTATAATTAGTTGTAAATTTTTGTTTTTTTTAAACTGCTGTCGCTGTCTGCTCATTGTGTAAACTAAATTGCATAACTAAATAGTAAATATATAGTTATTTTATAAATATTATTAGTTATTTGTAATGGGTTGTACTTTGTTGTGAAATTAAATTACTTTTTAATGCATGAATGAACTTACATTAGTTGAAATTTTTGCCCTTTGATTTGCATTGAAGTAACTCAGATCTGCCCTTTTTTATTGAGCCCCCCCCCCCACTTTGAAAGTAGTTCTGATGCCCCTGATAAAAAGATGCAATATATTGCCAAATTTGCCTAGATTGTCACCAAATTTGCTTTTGCCAGACTTGTCTGTGATAAATTTCTGTTGCCGAATTTGCATGCATCCATTCCAAAACATTATACATTGATAATATACTGGCTTACCCCCTCTATTGACTATTAGCAGAGAATAAGTAAATAAGAATGGCCTAAATAACCAGAAAAAGTAGACAAATTTGCATGGTTATAGTTTCTATCCTGATTGAGTTACAGAGTTAAGATTTTACACTTAGAAAATAAGTCAATAAAGAATTTTGTCAAGTTTAAAGTTGATTGCTTCATATATATAGAGCAAACTTAAACCAGCTAAAAACTAGTTAATTTTAAAACCATTTTTTTAATCTTGACAGATAACGGAAAGAGAGAGGCAAAGGTTGGGTTGAAGAGTTTGAACTTTGAAAGTGCACAATGCCATTGGCATTAAGGATCAACTTTAAGATTCAAAAGTTTATCTGTTTGCAATTGTGAATTGTACCAAAATAAGATTATTTATGTCAAATTTAAGTAGGATTGATAAAAATGGAGCCACATTATGCCATGGAAGTATTAGTTTAAAAAGATGAAGTATATGGAAAGGTTCCCATGCTTTTTAGTGCCCAGCATTTGTATTCAATCCAATACTAATTCAATACAATCCAATACAAACTATCCAATACAATACAATCCAATATGGCAATAGGCCTATGATAAATAAATTTTAGAATAATTTATTTAATAAACCCAAGAGTAGACACAAAAAGTCGCTCTCCGAACGATCAAACAAAACAGGTGACCGCAGCTAAGGCATAGCATAAGGCATGATGCTTAAAAAAGGATGCCGGTGACGGTGACGGGCGGGCCCGCGCCCGATCGTGGAAGAAAATGATCGATGAAAGTTAAAACACGTCTTAAAATTTGTGCTAACTTTTTCACAGAAATTACTTTTATACCTTTTTGAAATTTTAAAGCAAATTAAAAAGACTTAAATAGTTTTAGCAATAAATATTTCTCTGAAAAATTTTTATACCTTAGGTTTTGCTTTTATTAACTGTTTGACACCGGTGATTTCCATTCCATGATGCATAGAAAGTGTAGAAGCCGAAAATTATGATATGCCATCCAGAAGCTACTATTGCTACTGTTGAGTACGGCTTGTACGCCGGTTAGGGTTCTTGCGTTCTGATTGGCTGGGGGGTTGTTGTCTGTCTGCCCAGACCGGCCTAGGCCGGGTGGGGGGTTTGCTGAATCATGCTGGTTAGTAGGTAAATTATAATATAAGTGCGCACCGGCCTTTCAAGCCTTTGTTACTTTTCTACCCTGCAATCGCTTCTCGCATCGTATTCATTTGGCCACGCCTCAAAGCACAACATGGCGACGAGTCTGAGCATTTCCGAGCCACGCGTGTTTCTCGCCCACCCAGGACAGCCACAAACGCCTTGGAATCGTTGGATCGAAGGATTCAAGATTTACCTGGAGGCCTTGGATCTAAATGAAGCATCGGATGCACGCAAGAAGGCGATTCTCATTCATCTGCTAGGCGAGGAGGGCCAGAGAGTCTACGCGCTGAGAAATCTGCCCACGACGAGCGTTGATACGTTTGACAAGCTGGTGGCTGCACTGAAAACGATCTTCGGTCAGTCGCACAGCACGATCAGCAACCGCTACAAGTTCAAGTCGCGCGCCCAGATGCCAGGCGAGCCAGTCAGCCAGTTCGTCGACGCCCTCCGAGAACTCGCGGCAGACTGCGAATATGGCGCTCTCCGTGACCAGATGATCCGGGACCAGATCATCGAGAAGACCCATTCGCCGCGCATCCGAGAGCGACTGCTCATGGAGAAGGAGCTCGAGCTGGATAGGGCGATGACATTGGCGGTTCAGGTCGAATCTGCAATCAACGACGCCAAGAAGCTGCGCGACGGCAAGAGCGACAAGGACGAGTCCCGCATCCAGAAGGTCAGCCAGCGTATGCCATCACGCAAGGGACCCAAGCACCGCAGAAATCCGGCACAGAGACACGGTGCGGCAACTGCGGGAGGGCCGGGCACGCTGCCCGCGCCTTAGAGTGTCCAGCGAAAGACAAGACCTGCTTGCACTGCCACAAGGTCGGACACTTCAAAGCTTGCTGCCGACAGCGACGCCAGGTTCGCACCGTAAAGGACGAAGACGACGAGCCATTCATAGTATCTGCGGTAGAATACGAAGCATCGCTCCTTAACTTCGCGACGTGCAGCATCGCTGACATCGACGTCAGGCTCCTATTGGACACGGGCTCAAGAGTCAACATCATCAACGAGAAGACCGTGAAACGCCTGCTGAAGCAACCGGTCATCACGCCGACTCCGAAGCAGCTGTTCTCGTACACAGGCTCTGCAATTGACGTGCTCGGGACCGCAAAGCTGTGCGTTGTGCACCGCGGCAAGTCCGCCATCTGCCGCTTCTTCATCGCACGACGAGGTGCCAACATCCTTGGTCTGGACGGCATGGACAAGCTGGAATTCTCAATCCGAGTCAACGCAATCAACAACATCGATGATATCGCTGGAGAGTTCCCGGGAATCTTCGACGGCATCGGTATGGCCAAGAAGTTTTGCCATCGACCACAGCTGCGCCAGGATGCGACACCGACAGTTCAGCCGCTGCGCCGGGTGCCGCTGGCACTTCAGGACCGCGTGAAGGACGAGCTAAGCAAGATGGAGGCCGCAGGTGTCATCGAGAAGATTGATGCCTCTCCCTGGGTGTCCAATCTAGTCGTATCCAAGAAGAAGAATGGCGACCTGCGACTGTGCGTTGATCTGCGCAACTGCAACCAAGCGATCAACCCGGATAAGTTTCCTGTGCCGACCCAGGAGGAGCTGGCCGCAGAGTTTGCAGGCGCGCAGATCTTCAGCAAGCTGGACCTGAAGCAAAGCTACCTGCAGATACCACTGCACCCCGGCAGTAGGCAGCTGACCGCGTTCATCACTCACTGCGGGCTTTACCAGTTCACGAGGGTCCCGTTCGGCATGTCCAGTTCTGGTGCCTGTTTTCAGAAAATCCTGTCAACCGTTCTGGCCGACATCAAGGGTGTCCGGCACTCAGTGGACGACATCGTCATTCACGGCGTCAACTCTGACGAGCACGGCAAGCGGCTTCAGACAGTACTCGAACGTCTCAGCGAAAACGGGCTGACGCTGAACAAGGAGAAATGCCAGATCGGCGTCCCGGAGATCGTGTTCTTGGGCTGCAGGATCTCAGCCGATGGAGTTCGACCGTCCAAGTCTAACATCGAAGATGTGCTCCGCATCCCGGCACCGACGACAGCACGGGGCGTCTCGTCATTCCTGGCAACCGTCAACTACTTCGCCAAGTTCATAACCGACTTCGCCAAGACGGCGAGACCACTGCGAGAGCTGCTCAAGAAGGACACCGTCTTCCACTGGACGAGCGAATGCAACGCTGCTTTCGCCGAGCTCAAGCAACAGCTGACGAGTTCGCCGGTGCTAAGCCACTTCGACTGCAACGCTGACACCATCGTCGAGTGCGACGCGTCTGACTTCGCGCTTGGCGCGGTGCTGCTTCAACGCGTAGGCGAGTCAGAGAAGCCGGTGGCCTACGCCTCGCGAGCACTGACGCCAACGGAGTCCAGATACTCAGCTAGCGAGAAAGAGGCCCTGGCGTGCATCTGGGCTCTCGAGCGCT
Source organism: Macrostomum lignano (assembly GCA_002269645.1). Taxonomy (NCBI): domain Eukaryota; kingdom Metazoa; phylum Platyhelminthes; family Macrostomidae; genus Macrostomum; species Macrostomum lignano. Next base: position 64,456 of record NIVC01002817.1, on the reverse strand, counting down.
GGCACATCTACACCTACGGCAGACGGCTGACTTTGCGCACTGACCATTCGGCTCTCAAGGCACTGTTGTGTACCCAAGGCACCGGGCACAAGCCGCTGCGCATCCACCGATGGAACGACCGGCTCCAGCAGTACAACTTCAGCGTCGAGTATAAGCCTGGAAAGGACAACGTTGTGCCAGACTTCCTGTCCCGTTTCGAGCGACCACCCGAGTCGACAGACAGCGGCGATGACGACGACGAGATCGCCGACATCCACCAGGTGCTAGACGGGATTCTATCGGCCGAGCTGCTGGACAAGCACTCGCAGGCCGATCCGCTCATTCGCAGTGTCTCCGCAAAGCTTCAAGCCAACTGGAAGGAGCCGCCAACAGATGAGGAGAAAATCTTCTTCAAGCTCCGAGACGAGATGTCAACGGTCAGCAACTTCCTGGTTCGCGGCAACCGCGCGGTCGTGCCCGAGAGTCTGCGCGCCACTGCACTAGCGCTGATCCACCAGGGACATTGCGGCATCGTCAAGATGAAGTACCGAGCTCGCGATACCGTCTGGTGGCCGGGAATTGACGCCCAACTGGAGGATCTGGCCAAGTCCTGCGTCAGCTGCTGCTTGGCGGAGAAGTGGAAGCGACCCGCTGCTCCATCGCAGACGACCGAGTGGCCCAAAGAGCCGTGGCACACGATTCAGCTTGACATCTTCGGGGAGATCCACGAAGCGCCTGCCAGCAGCCGATTCGCAATCGTTGCCATTGACCTGCACTCCAAGTGGCCAGAGATTCGGACTACGGCTTCGGTGACGGCCGAGGTCATCGCCGACTTCCTCAAGGACCTGTTCGCTCGATGGGGACTGCCAGGCAAGATCGTGACTGACAACGGGCCGCAGTTCACCAGCCACGCCTTCGAGGAATTTCTAGCCAGCCACGGTGTTCAGCATGCGAAAACCTCGCTGTACCATCCGCAGTCAAACTCGAATGTCGAGCGCCTCAACCGCACCCTGAAGGAGTCGCTGAAGGCGCACCTCAAGGACGGCATCAGCTTCAAGGAGGCAATCCGCGAGTTCCTGCAATGCTAGCGGTCGACAGCGAATGCAACCACGGGCCTGACACCGGCTGAGCTGATGGTCGGTCGGCCGTTTCGAGGACCTCTGAGCCAGTGGAGTCGAGGCATCCGCCCCCTGAGTCCAACGGTGCCATCGGGGACCGAGCGTCGAGTCCAGGCCAACAAGGAGAAGGCCAGGCTGGCCACCGACCGGCGCCGAGGAGCCCGACCCTCGAGACTGCAGGCTGGTGACTCCGTGCGCGTCCGCAGGCCACAGACGGCCCACAAGCTGGCGACAAGGCTCGGCGAGACTCGAAGGATCACCCGGCGGCTGGGCCCGGAGTCCTGGCTGCTAGACGACGGCACGCGATGGCACTCTGACAACCTGGTTCGCGTTTCGAGTACACCGTCAGCGGATAGCGACACGACTGATGCCGGACTCGGTGCTCTGATGGCGCCAACACCAGCGCCAGCGCTAGCGCCGCCGGCAAGGGCGCCGACCAACGAGACGCCGCCGACTCCGCCGAGACGAAGCGGCCGAACCAGAAGAGCTCCGGTCCGGTTCAGCCCGAGTTGATTCGCGAACTGAATAACTTTTGACTGTGCGCACTCTATGGACTGTTGTGTTCCCCATGCATTGCTTCTGTTTGCTTTTTCGAGGGGGTGATGTTGTGTACGGCTTGTACGCCGGTTAGGGTTCTTGCGTTCTGATTGGCTGGGGGGTTTTGTCTGTCTGCCCAGACCGGCCTAGGCCGGGTGGGGGGGTTTGCTGAATCATGCTGGTTAGTAGGTAAATTATAATATAAGTGCGCACCGGCCTTTCAAGCCTTTGTTACTTTTCTACCCTGCAATCGCTTCTCGCATCGTATTCATTTGGCCACGCCTCAAAGCACAACAGCTACTATTATAGCACTGTATACCTATATTGAAAAAACATCTAGATTAGTACGAAATTCGTACTAATATTGATCATTGATTCCATTTAAACTCAATTATGCTCTCAAGGACCACAAGCAGATCGAACTGCTGGAAACAATGTTTCTTGGAATTTTTGAAGGCGGGATATACCGAAAAATACAATAGGTAGATAGCACGTTGTCATTTTCTACACGAAAAGTGTTACTGCTTTTGATAGAAGGGAGACCCAGTGTTCATCTCTTGATATGGTCCAAAGCCCAAAGGACCACATTCAGTATAGAAATTGAAGGAATAACCTTGGCTACGCCCGTGATCGATCGTGGCCGTTTGTCAAAGTACACACAGTGAATACTACTATGTTGTAAAAACTCGGCAAGCTCCCTCTTATCGCATTTTATGCGTGCAGTTTAATCGCCCCTAATTACACCGTGCATAAGTAAATTCAAATTTAAAGCCGTTGTTGCGATTTCTTGTTGAGGTGCTTTCTTAACCTAAAAAAACATGAATATGTCAATATGACGCACAATGTAAGGAGTTAAATATTTGGGAATTTCTAAATTGTCTGTAAACTTCTCAGGACAAATCTTCGGCGGGGTAGAACTGCAGGAATTCCAAGTTAGCGCACGGGCGCGATGGAATTGGTATTTGCGTGGCTTTGAACAATCTGCTGCTCTACTAAACTGAGCAGTTCGCCCCCCCCCCCGCGAAGCCAAACAATGGCCTTGAATAAACACTCATTCGGTTTTCCAACAGAGCAGCACAGGGATCGCGTTGCTCCAGAGCCAATCACAGACTGCATGGCGCTGGCTTCCAAGATGACCGACCAGCCGCAGCGGTATTTTTATATACAATTAATGAGCTCAAAAGAGCTCGAAGAAATAGCAGGAGAGGGCAACTGACTGTTATCTTGTCTATCGCATGCGGTCCACCTCTATACAGATTGGCTAAACATTATTTGCCAATTATAATTATATTTCGTAATGTCAACCAAGTCAACCCTGAAAAAGCTCTAAATGGTTGAGTTGCTAGGGCCAACAACTGCAAACTAAGGCAAAGAGCTCGCAGCAGATAAGAATTGGTCTCAGCGACAGAGCAAAGTGTGATTATATCGAGCTGTCAAAGCCCCGACTGAGGTCAGCTATACGTCATTATTCATCAGTGCTGTTCTCTAGGCAGAACCTTGGAATACTCGCTCAGTTGCGCAGCTTCTCCATCAATCAAAGGCAGCTCGTCAAGATTTCCATGTCAATTCTGCTTTTATAGAAGCTATCAAGGAATTAAAGGTAAGGACAAGATTGAGGGAATGAGTAGTGTACACCGCAGCCAGGCGCGTCGCCACCGGGGGGACAGGGGGGACATATCCCCCCCCCAGTAAAAGCTCTGGGGGGGACATGCCAATGCTTTGCCCCCCCCCCCACCCAACCTTGTGAGTCGCTGTAGTAATCAATACTTTTTCTTGAGGGAACCAAAATATAGCGCCTTCGGCATAAAAATGAGTGCCTTCGGCATAAAAATGAGTGCCTGCGGCGCTAAAATGAGTGCCTGCGGCGCTAAAATGAGTGCCTGCGGCGCTAAAATGAGTGCCTGCGGCACAAAAATGAGTACCATGCGGCGCCAAAATGAGTGCCTGCGGCGCTAAAATGAGTGCCTGCGGCGCCAAAATGAGTGCCTGCGGCGCTAAAATGAGTGCCTGCGGCGCCAAAATGAGTGCCCGCGGCGCTAAAATGAGTGCCTACGGCGCTAAAATGAATGCCTGCGGCGCTAAAATGAGTGCCTACGGCGCTAAAATGAGTGCCTGCGGCGCTAAAATGAGTGCCTGCGGCGCTAAAATGAGTGGCTGCGGCGCTAAAATGAGTGCCTGCGGCGCTAAAATGAGTGGCTGCGGCGCTAAAATGAGTGCCTGCGGCGCTAAAATGAGTGGCTGCGGCGCTAAAATGAGTGCCTGCGGCGCCAAAATGAGTGCCTGCGGCGCCAAAATGAGTGCCCGCGGCGCTAAAATGAGTGCCTACGGCGCTAAAATGAATGCCTGCGGCGCTAAAATGAGTGCCTACGGCGCTAAAATGAGTGCCTGCGGCGCTAAAATGAGTGCCTGCGGCGCTAAAATGAGTGGCTGCGGCGCTAAAATGAGTGCCTGCGGCGCTAAAATGAGTGGCTGCGGCGCTAAAATGAGTGCCTGCGGCGCTAAAATGAATGCCTGCGGCACAAAAATGAGTGCCTGCGGCGTTAAAATGAGTGCCTGCGACGTTAAAATGAGTGCCTGCGGCGCTAAAATGAGTGCCTGCGGCGCCAAAATGAGTGCCTGCGGCGCCAAAATGAGTGCCTGCGGCGCCAAAATGAGTGCCTGCGGCGCCAAAATGAGTGCCTGCGGCGCCAAAATGAGTGCCTGCGGCGCCAAAATGAGTGCCTGCGGCGCTAAAATGAGTGCCTGCGGCGCTAAAATGAGTGCCTGCGGCGCCAAAATTATCAGCAGCTGCTTTCTGAATCATTAGGCTATTGAAAAATTTTCGCATGAAAAAGAATAGTTTGCCAATTTCAATCAAAGCAATCAAATACGAGTATTCGATCTGCTTTCATAAAAAAATCTTTTATATTCTTCAAGAAAAAAATAATGGTCTTGCCACAACCGTGAATATTTGCCTGTTGAGGCTGCAAACAGACAGCTAAAAGTCCAGCGAAAATAATATTTGACAGAAAGCTGAAAATTGGCTCAATTATTCAGCCTTACTATCTCTTCCCTTATCATCTCATCACCCGCCCCGCTGCATGGTCTCCCCGGGCGACAGCGGGGCCGGCAACACGGTGTTGGGGAGGAATAGGAGGAGAGGAGGGGCAAGAAGACACCCGGCAAGGGGGAGCTTGCAGTCGGGAACAAACAATGGGACGTGAGGCTGCAACCCCACATCATGACTCTCCTCTCCTGACTTCCCGTGCAGATCCCTTCCAGATCTGCCGGGCCACAGACTATAAGATAACCGCGGCAGCACAGGTGGAGGCTCAGACTGCCACTGCTCCAAGCTCCCCACCTGACGCTACAGAGCTGCGCTTACTCCTGCATTGCCTCCCCATCCCGGACAGCTGAAGACAATGCACTGGAAAGTGCTGATCGCGCTGCTTGCAGTCATTGTGGCCTACCTGTTCCTAGGCGCTGTTGGGTTCCACTTCATTGAAGGGCCGACCGAGGAGACTCGACAAGCTGATTTGCAGGCGCTGACGGCCAAGTTTATGTGTGAGTTTCTTAGAGATTTTAGTCTGTTGGAATTAAATTTTCTGCTGTTCTGACCCACATGACCGATCCATTCACCCTGGGAGCAGCTTAGCGTCCGAGTCTCGTGCCATTGTGCCCGGGGTTCGATTTCGCGCATTCGAGTCGCATTAATTTTGGGGCCTGCCGTTCACACCCATAAATATCATAAGTGATAAGTACCCAAGGCTTAGAGTTATGTACAAGTGTGACTATGAGAAGCCAAGGCTGCTGTGTGAGCATGTACACTAGGTGTGAGCATGTACACTTTGTGTGAGCATGTACACTTTGTGTGAGCATGTACACTTTGTGTGAGCATGTACACCGTGTGTGAGCATGTACACCCTGTGTGAGCGTGATCAGAGGTCACGGAATGCTCCGTTCCGATTATCCAAGACTATCGGAGGCATCCAATTGTGACCCGTAACTCCACTGCAGCTGAGCACTCCTGCGTCAATCCGAGCAACCTGACGGCTTTCTTCACCCAAGTCCTGGACGCCTACCAGGCCGGCTACCGCCTCGGCCCCAACGGCTCGGTGGTGGCCCCGGCGCCGAAGTGGGACTACCCCAGCGCCGTGTTCTTCTGCATGACCGTCATCACCACCATCGGCTACGGAAATCTGTCGCCGTCGACATCCGGCGGCCAGGCCTTCTGCTGCGTGTACGCGCTGATCGGCATCCCGCTGCTCGCCATCCTGCTCAGCGGCATCGCCGAGCGAGTCAAATCCGCGAAGGAGCGAATCCAGGCCTGCGAGTGCTGGAAAGACAAAGGCCGGGTGCCCGAAGTTGTCACCACGCTGCTGTACTTCGTCTTCGGCATCCTGCTGTTTATATTTGTTCCAGCCGCATCATTTACAGCCCTCGAGGGCTGGACGTTTAGCGAGGGGATGTACTACAGCTTCGTCACCTTGTCCACCATCGGCTTCGGAGACTACGTTGCGGGTGAGTGCCTCTGAGCGCTCGCGGGCGTCCGAAAAATGGCATCCTTGACCTTGACATCTCAGCAATCCCCCTTGAGCCTTGACATCTCAGCAATCCCCCTTGAGCCTTGACATCTCAGCAATCCCCCTTGAGCCTTGACATCTCAGCAATCCCCCTTGAGCCTTGACATCTCAGCAATCCCCCTTGAGCCTTGACATCTCAGCAATCCCGATTGAACCTTGACAACGCAGCAATCCCGATTGAGCCTTGACATCTCAGCAATCCCCCTTGAGCCTTGACATCTCAGCAATCCCCCTTGAGCCTTGACATCTCAGCAATCCCCCTTGAGCCTTGACATCTCAGCAATCCCGATTGAACCTTGACAACGCAGCAATCCCGATTGAACCTTGACGTCTCAGCAATCCCTTTGAGCCTTGACATCTCAGAAATCTCTTTGAGCCTTGACATCTCAGCAATCCCTTTGAGCCTTGACATCTCAGCAATCCCTTTGAGCCTTGACATCTCAGCAATCCCTTTGAGCCTTGACATCTCAGCAATCCCTTTGAGCCTTGACATCTCAGCAATCCCTTTGAGCCTTGACATCTCAGCAATCCCTTTGAGCCTTGACATCTCAGCAATTACCCTTGAGCCTTGACATCTCAGATACCAAAGCACAGTAGCGACATTGCAGAACACAATTTCTTCCTATGTATAAATGCACTTTTCAAATACCTATTCCTAAGAGTATCTATTGAATACAGTATATAGGAGGAGGCTTGTAAACTTAAAAAATTCCAATTCTCAACGCGCTTCCAATCCAATTGAGAGTTCTATAGAAGTCCTTGAATAAAACAAGCCCAAGACCACACCGAGAAACTCACCATTAGCCGTACCAAATTGCAGTGAAATACTGAGTCATCTGCTTGCCATCTGGCGTTTCTGCCTTAGTGGCCCCCTTAGTAGATTTCACGCTCACAGCGCACTGGTCTATGCTCTGTACACGCATTTCCCTCTTTTTGCTTCGGCAGTGAGAGGAACTCAAATCGCTTCCCCCAGCGATCAGGAGCAAAAAGCAAAAGTGCATTTAAAAATTGGCCATGCAGCAACCAATGCTCAAATTTTACACCAACGGATAGGCAGATTGATACTTAGCCAAAGCCATAAAAACATTGACTTGGGCTAATTACCTATCAATTTGTTGTCGGTTGTACCGGAAATGTTGGCTGGCATTGTTATTTTACTGTATTGTATTTTGAATACAATTTTGATCACCTTTTGTCACGTGTTTTGTGAGCAGACAGATGGCTCCTGAATGAGCAATGCCGGAGATTAAGTAGCAAAAAAGATTTTTTAAATTCTATTGCTTGGGATTCCAGTGAGGTGTGCATGCCTCTAATTAAATTGATTAAAATTTGCATGGGTAGGGTGAAAATTAATTAAGGATGCAATTCAACTCCATAGTGACAGACATTTCTGACTTTCGGTGCTAAGTAAATTAATTAGACTCGTAGATAGATAGATAGATAGATAGATAGATAGATAGATAGATAGATAGATAGATAGATAGATAGATAGATAGATAGATAGATAGATAGATAGATAGATAGATAGATAGATAGATAGATAGATAGATAGATAGATAGATAGATAGATAGATAGATAGATAGATAGATAGATAGATAGATAGATAGATAGATAGATAGATAGATAGATAGATAGATAGATAGATAGATAGATAGATAGATGGATAGATGGATAGATAGATAGATAGATAGATAGATAGATAGATAGATAGATAGATAGATAGATAGATAGATAGATAGATAGATAGATAGATAGATAGATAGATAGATAGATAGATAGATAGATAGATAGATAGATAGATAGATAGATAGATAGATAGATAGATAGATAAATAGATAGATAGATAGATAGATAGATAGATAGATAGATATGTTCTGGAGGTTCATTTTTTGTCATATTTTTGGGGTTTTACTTATTTAATTGTACATGTATTTGCTCTTTATTTAATGTACATGAGCCAACCCCCCTCGATTTGCTAACCCCACCCCACGTTAAATAATAATTAAAAAGGGCGTGATTTTTGGTCAGCGTGTTTTTTGCTAACTGGGTTGTTTTGTTTTGCCTGCGCGAGAACGCAGAGGTATTGAAGCCTACAAGCATCCGATTTTTGCCTACTTAGTTATTTTTCGGTTTCGAAGAGTTAGTCGATTTAACAACTGGTAGCAGAGCGTGGTTGAAAAATGCAAAAGGACGGAGAAGAATTCGAGTCGAACTACCCGCCGGCGGACGAGGAAGAACGCAAGCTGATGGACGCGAAGGCCGCCAAGACGAGGGCCAAGGCCGCATTTACCAAAGGAAGAAACCGGCTGGTACAACAACTCGCTGCTGGTGGTCAAGACGGCGCCGAAGTACAACAGCAAGCGACTCTCATGGAGAAGCTATTCGAGGCGGTGACAACTGAGCTGGAGAAGATGTTGGAGCTCGCCGGAAACGACCTGCCACTGCGTCGCCAAACGATCAAGGAGCTGGAGAATGCTGAAAAGGACTACGGTGAGACTGTGGGTCTGATGACCGAGTTCTGGAAAGATCGTAGCAGAAGTGAAGCAGCTGAGAGGGAGGAACAGGATCGCTTGGCGGAGTCTGAAGGACAGCAGAGGCGTGAGGAAGAGCAGCGAAAAGTGCAAGCCGCAGAGCACAGAGCGCTGGAGTTGGAAGAGGTGCAGAGAGAGCTAGAGAGAGACTATCAACAACGGCATGAGCAGTTGGCAGAGGAGCTGAGGCGATTGAAAATTGTTACTGGCAGCACTAAGGCAGAGAGCCCGTGTGAAAGGGCTAGCCCAGGTTCAGGTTTGGCTGAACAGTCGATTGGGGCTGAGGTGGGTGTAAGCGCTGCGCCAGACAGGAGTGAAAAAGCTGATTGGACTGCCCACGAAGGGGGGTCAGGCGAGCGATCGATAAAACAAAACCCTGCACCCAGGCCAGCCACCTCACAGTCAGCCAGTGTACAGTGGCAACTTAGAGAGCCAATCGTTCAGCAAGAGTGTACACAGAGGGTGAGAGAAGAAGCGGAGAGGCAGGTCAGTCAGGACATGTGGCGGCAATTGCAGCGGGTGGCGATTCCCAGTTTCTCAGGTGATAAGCGTCAATACGAGGGGTGGAAGGCGGCCTTTTACGCGTGTGTAGATGCTGCACCCTCCTCTCGTGTGTACAAGCTGTTGCAACTGAGGCAGTGTCTGCAGGGCGATGCGCTAAAGCTAATAGCCAACCTAGGGCATTCTGAATTTGCGTACAAGGCGGCTCTGGATAGGTTGGAGAGAGAATATGGAGGAGAGCGGCGCCGGCTGGTGCTAGTGTTGGAGGACTTGGACCGTTTTCGGCCCATTGTGACGGAGAGCGCGCCTCAGTTGAAGAAGCTGGCTGATCTGGTGGATGTAGCGGTTATCAATCTGATGGAGGCGGGTCGTGAAGCTGAACTAGACAGCAATGGATTGCTTCATCTTCGCGTGCAAAAGAAATTGCCGACTGACACCTTGGCACGGTACCACCGATGGGTCGGGGAGAATGGCAGAAATGACACGCTCAGCGCTCTTCATCAATGGCTGCTGCGGGAGGCTGAGTATCAGACGGTTGCTATGGAGGCAGTGCATGGAGTTGCGGCACAGAATGGGCCAGGAGCAGGGAAGATGGAGCAAAGTAAGAAATTCAGCGGGATGCAGCGCACGGAAACAGCTCGAACGCATTTTGGCGCTGTCGCGGAGTCAACGAGAGCCGATGAGCAGCGCAAGAAAAACTGCCGTGTCTGTGAAGGAAGCCATGGCGCCTGGGAGTGCCCGAAGTTTGTGGAGATGGATGTAGTGAAGCGATGGGCCGTTGCTCGTGAGAAGAAGCTGTGCTTTCATTGTCTCGGCGTCAATCACTCTGGTTTAGCTTGTCGGCGGTCTAGAACCTGTGGCGTAGATGGTTGCCAAGGAAAACACCATCGAATGCTTCACCAGAAGCGGGAGCCGAAACCAGCAGCTGCAGTGACGAGAGGCGGCGAAGGAGAGGCACGAAAACCCGCGGAGGACATATCAGCGGCGACGAAGAAGGAGCGCACTATGCTGGCTGAAGTCGTAAAGGAAACTGCGTTGAGGACGGTGCCGGTGATATTGGTGGCTCGGACTCTGGTGAGCGCCAAGTTCGGATCAACGCGTTGCTTGATGATGCGAGTACGCGCACGTACCTCAATGCGGACGTAGCAGCAGAGCTGGGACTCGAAGGTAAACTTCAGCGCATAAACGTTAAGGTGCTCAACGGAGGAGTCGAGTCGTTTGAAACAGCGCCTGTAGAGGTGACAGTCCGGAGTGTCGATGCAGCGTTTGAGACAAAAATTGTTGCTTTCACAGCGGAGAAAGTAACCGGCGGAATGAAGGCAGTTGATTGGAGTCAACTGGCGGAGCACTGGGCGCATCTGAGAGGCATTCCGTTTGAGTCAACATCAAGCCGGAAGACGGTTGACATGCTTATCGGTGTCGACAATGCCGAGATGCATCTGGCTTGCAAAGAAGTCTGTGGAATGCCAGGGGAACCAATAGCTCGACTGACTCCTATTGGATGGACCTGCATCGGGCAGTTAGGTTCGGATGAGGGAAGCAGCAAGAGCGGGGAATCGTTCCTCTGCCACGAGTGTCAAGATCAGGTCGACAGTCAGGTTCGAAGGTTGTGGGCGATCGAGGAAGTTCCTGATGTAGCTGAGCTGAACCGCGAAAGAGGGACGTTAACTGCGGATGAGCAGCGTGCTGTGGCGGTAGTCAAGGAGTCGATGTCGGTGGTGGAAGGAAGATATCAGGTAGCCATTCCATGGAAGTCTCAAAATCGTGCTCTGCCGAGCAATCGTGAAGCTGCGGAACGCAGACTGATCAGCACGGAGAAGCGACTGCAGAGGAGTGAAGGATTGCCAAAAGTGTATCAGGAGGTGTTGGAAGGCCAGTTGGAAAAAGGTTATCTCAAGAAGGTCGAAGACAGCAGTGAGCTTCAAAACACCGAATGGTACCTGCCGCATTTTCCGGTAATCAGAGAAGACAAGGACACCACCAAGGTCCGTATCGTGTTTGACGCTTCCGCGCGCTGCCAAGGAGTGAGTCTCAATGACGTCATCCTTCCAGGACCGAAGCTTCAGAACGACCTATTTCAAGTGCTCCTTCGATTCCGTCGCGGTCCAGTGGCAATCGTTTGCGACATTGAAGAGATGTACCTCAGAATTCGCCTCAAGCCAGAAGATCGGTGCTACTTTCGATTTTTGTGGCGAGACAGGACCGAAACGGGCAAACTTGAGGTATTCGAGTTTCAGAGTGTCGTTTTTGGAGTTAATTGTTCGCCGTTTCTTGCTCAGTTCGTGTCGCAGGAGCATGCTAGGAGTCATCAGGAAACTTTTCCAAGAGCGTCAGAAACCATTCTGAAGTCGACCTACATGGACGACAGTTTGGACTCAGTGAACAGCGTCCATGAAGCTATCCAGTTGCGCCGCGAACTGACAGCTCTGTGGGAAAAAGCCGGCATGCGTGCGAGAAAATGGATGTCGAACGCGTCTGAGGTGTTGGAGACAGTAGCTCCGGAGGATCGAGCGGTGAAAGCGCAGCACGTGCTTCGTGGAGAAATGGCGACGTCGAAGGCGTTGGGAGTGACTTGGACAGCCAATGATGATATGCTCGCGATCACGGGAAATGCAGGTGCGAAGGAAGTGTCCGTTGAGTCGAAACGACAGCTGCTCAAGCGCGTTGCGATGGTGTTCGACCCATGCGGGTTTCTGAGTCCATTTACAATTCGCGGGCGAATTCTTCTGCAGGAGATTTGGCAGAATGGAGCGGATTGGGATGAGCCCTTGGACCAGCAAGTTGCCGCGAAGGCTACGCAATGGGCAGCGGAGATTGAAGAGTTGAGCATGCTGAAAATTCCACGATGTCTATGGCCTGATCCTACCAAAAAGGCAGTGCTACACGTCTTTGTGGATGCATCTCAGGTGGCTTACGGCGCGGTAATCTATCTCAGGAGCGCCACAAGCCTGGACGAAATCTGTGTTCGTCTTGTAGCCGCAAAAGCACGTGTAGCTCCATTGGCAGCATGCAGCATCCCCAGACTCGAGCTCATGGCGGCGGTGCTTGGCGTGCGACTCGCCCAGACGGTGGCAGATGCGCTCGATTTAGACCTGAGAGAGTCGGTGTTCTGGAGTGACAGTGCAAATGTGCTCTGGTGGCTTCGAGGTCGCAGTAGAATTTTCAAGCCGTTCGTAGCAAATCGTGTTGCGTTCATTCAGGAGGCGGTGAAGACTTGTCAGTGGCGTCACGTGCCGACCGATCTGAACCCCGCTGATGCCGTATCGCGAGGCTGTAGCGCCAAAGACCTTTGCCAATCAGCGGTCTGGAGCGCGGGACCAGAGTTTCTGCTGCTAGATGAGGATGGCTGGCCGGCAAGGCTAGTTCCGACATCGGTTGACGGAGATCAAGAAGTTCGGCGAGAGGCGAGCAAGAGTAGTAAATCGGCGGCCGTAACTCTGTTGTCGAACGACACCACAGACAACGATTGTCGTTTGAATCCAGAGCGATTTTCGAGCTACCGCAGGCTGCGTAGCGTGACAGCATGGGTTCAGCGCTTCATCAGTAATTGCCGACTTCCACGAGATGAGAGACGACTTGGTGACCTCGAGGTCGAGGAGCTGCAAGAAGCTGAGGATCGAATCCTACGCGTGGCTCAGGAAGAAGCTTTCAAAGCAGAAGTTCAGCAGGTGCGTAGGGGAAAGCCAGTCTTCTCCAGCAGTCAGCTTCGCTGTCTCCAACCATTTCTTGATGAAGACGGACTGCTGCGAGTGGACGGAAGACTGAAGTTCGACCAGAATCTGTCATATCAGTCCAAGCATCCGGTCATTCTGCCGAGGCGAAGTTGGGTCACGAAGTTGTTGGTGAAGCACTATCACGAAGATCAAGGACATGGCGGAACAAACCAGACGCTGGCAGCGATGTCGACGAAGTTTTGGGTGATCGGTGGGCGCGAAGCCATTCGAGAATGGGAGAAGGAGTGCGCGCGATGCAGAAGGCAAAAAGCAGGACCGGAGGTGCAGCAGATGGCGCCGCTGCCAGAGGCCAGGCTGAAGAACTCTCTCCGAGCGTTCAGCTTTGTGGCAGTCGACTTCGGTGGTCCGTTTGAAACGGTACAAGGACGCGGAAGACGGCGAACGAAGAGGTATTTGGCCCTGTTCACCTGTTTGGAGACGAGAGCCGTGCACCTAGAGATGGCGTATAGCTTGGATTCTGACTCGTTTCTGAATGCTTTCGCGCGCATGATCAACCGTAGAGGCCGGCCACTCGAAGTTTACTCGGACAACGGCGGCAACTTTGTCAAAGGCGAGCGAGAACTACGAGAATTCGAAAACGAGCAGCAGAACAAAATCCAGAGAGCGGCAGCTGAGCGCGGCATCAAGTGGCGCTTCCAGCCTCCGTCGGCGCCCCATTTCGGCGGCGCCCACGAAGTTATGGTTCGCGCCGCTAAGCGAGCTGTGCGCGCCATCCTTAGCAACGCTGACATCACCGACGAAGAGCTGCATTCCGCCTTCACAGGTGCGGAAGCGCTCATCAATTCCAGGCCGCTGACATACCAAACCGCAAGCCCAAAGGACGACACGCCGTTGACGCCAAACCATTTCTTGCATGGACAGCTGGGTGGTGACTTTGCTACGGAAGTCTCGACCGAGGTCAGCCGCGACCCGCGCCGGCGGTGGCGACGTGTCCAAGAGCTGGTGCGGCACTTCTGGCACCGATGGCTGCGTGAGTGGGTGCCAAGACTCAACGCCAGATCCAAGTGGGTCAAGGAGCAGCCGGATCTCGCCGTCGGCGACATCGTCTTGGCGCTACGAGCGGATGCGCCTCGAGGACACTGGCCGCTCGGGCGAGTTCTCGAGGTATTTCCTGGACGAGACGGCCATGTGCGCGTGGCCAAGGTGCGGACTGGCGGTGGGACAGTGCTGCGACCCGTGACGAAGTTGTGTGTGCTGCAGCGAGGTGAATAGTGACTGTTGACTTATTGCTAAACAAAACTTTTCAAATATGTAGTTTTTTGACGGCTAGTTTATGGTGTTTGGAATTATTTATCTTTTTCGTGTCATTATTTGCCGTTTTTTGCTCCTAATAGCTGAAGTGGTGATGGATTGCTTATTTTTGCGTATTTTGTGTTTTTTTATTCTGAGTAAAAAGACCTGTTGCTTGCTTGAATGCGAGTTCTTTTGGCAGTTTTTGTGCTTTGATATTTTTCATATGTTTACAGTAGGGATTATTTAAGTTTTCAAGACATTTTTCATCCCGTGTTATTTCACTAATTATCGTTTGAGCATCTTTGAGTTCGTTTGTGTTCGTTTCTTAGCAGAGATTTTTTGTGTTGGCTAGCGATTGCAAAGGTTTATATTTGGCACACTATCTTTTGATCCCAATTGACACTTCACATTGCATGCGTTCTTAATGTTAATTTCTGATTTCGCGCGATTTATTTTTTTGTTTACAGGAGTTTACTGTTTTTTCGAATTATGCTTGCAACCGTTTCAATTAATTGCACGTAAGTTTCAAGGAGGCAATTTTTTTTTCTGCTTTTTTGCTGATTGGCCCCAATCAGGAAGGGGGGAATGTTCTGGAGGTTAATTTTTTGTCATATTTTTGGGGTTTTACTTATTTAATTGTACATGTATTTGCTCTTTATTTAATGTACATGAGCCAACCCCCCTCGATTTGCTAACCCCACCCCACGTTAAATAATAATTAAAAAGGGCGTGATTTTTGGTCAGCGTGTTTTTTGCTAACTGGGTTGTTTTGTTTTGCCTGCGCGAGAACGCAGAGGTATTGAAGCCTACAAGCATCCGATTTTTGCCTACTTAGTTATTTTTCGGTTTCGAAGAGTTAGTCGATTTAACAAGATAGATAGATAGATAGATAGATAGATAGATAGATAGATAGATAGATAGATAGATAGATAGATAGATAGATAGATAGATAGATAGATAGATAGATAGATAGATAGATAGATAGATAGATAGATAGATAGATAGATAGATAGATAGATAGATAGATAGATAGATAGATAGATAGATAGATAGATAGATAGATAGATAGATAGATAGATAGATAGATAGATAGATAGATAGATAGATAGATAGATAGATATAATTGATACCAATCCTACTCCCAACGACAGGCCAAAAGGTGGTCTCCGCAATCTACAAGTTCTGTCTGTCGATGTGGATCTACCTGGGCCTGGTGTTCATGTCCGGCGTCATCTCCACAGTTCAGAGTCTGATTGAACGAGGCGCAAAAAAAGTCGACGCCAAGATCGACGCCTCGGACCTGCCGAGTGAGACGGGCGAAGAACCCGATGAAGCTGCCCATCCAGCATCCAAGCAAAATGTTGTCGAACAGCAGAAAAGTAACGACAACAAAGGAGACAATGGAATCGAGCTGGACGTCGTAACCTGAGCCGTCCTAAGTTCGAGACCACGATCGGCTGCTATTGACAAATAGACAAAGTGCATTTGTGCTTGCACAATGTCATAAAACAACAAATATTTTTATTTACAAGGCCAAAATTGTTGTGTTTTCTTTCTTCTGCCACAAACATCTGGATAGAGTAAGAGCGGTTCCTTGCCTGCTTGGGCTGTGATTTTTATAAATAAATTCTCGTTATTTATGATAAAAGACATTATATATGCGTCATGAAAAATTACAAACGGAATTGGACATTAGGCTGTACAACTTCAAATACTTAACAGCACAGTGGGGATCGAGCCGACAGTAATCCGCTTTGCCAGGCCAAAGCTGCATGAGCAAATAAAATCGATTAATTGTTCTACACGTTCGCACGCTCTGCCTGGTTGTACAGCGCCTGCCAGGGAGTCTCGTTCCCTCTACTAGGAGAGAAAAGTATTGCACAGAATTGAGGATTGAGCAGGCCATGCATGCAACACTGTCGGAACTCAGTCAGCTCTTGGGCACTTTGTTTTTTAGTATCTTAGTGCGAAATTTGTCTGAACAGGATTGTCGGACAGAACAGATCGCCAAATCGCTGCATCATGCTGATCCTTCAGCTGCTGCTGGCCACGCTGCCGGCCGTTGCCCAATGCTTCGACCAGTACCCGAAGCGACTGGCCTTCGAGCTGCCAGACAATGAGGAGTTCTGCTTCCATCAGGCGTTCGATAAATCAGAGTCGCGCGACTCGTTTCTGCTGCGATTCCGCGTCGTACGCGGCGGCAACAACGATGTGGACTTTCTAGTCCGCTCGCCAACAGGTGAGAACCTCTGAAGTCCGAAGTCCCTCATGTGTACTTGTGTGTACTGCCCGTTGAAAACGAGGGTTAATATTCTGGGCGCTAATTAACTATTAGCCCGAAGGTTAGTTAACGTAATTTTAGGTGAATAAACGTTACTTGACGTTACTTGACTTTACGGAGGGTAAATATACGTTAATTTCCGAGTTTGTTAACCGAAATAACCCACACAGTGTTTGGTTAATTAACGTGAATTCGCTTTTTCCAAAGTTAAACTGCGGTAAATTAACCAACCAAAAGTAACTTTTCGTTAATTTACATTCAAGATTAACCCTCGTTTTCAACGGGCATGTTTATCGTCTGACAACGAAAGCGAACAACCGACGATGACTTTACGTTATTAACCGGATATACTTGAAGCATCAAACACTCGCATTTGAAGCTGAAAATGCTAGTCTACCTGTACTAACTTTCTGGGGACAGGATAGCTCAACGAATGACGGCAGCAGCTCAGAAGACGACTCTCGAGTCACAGACCACGGCTTTCGACTCCGCGATATTTATTTGGGGCCTCTTCACGAAAATTGGCTAAAGTGCGATTCATGCATCAACGAGGGCCAACCCCCAAGGCACAGAGGGTGTACACGTGTGAGCGTGTGTGCGAGTGCGTGTCGAGTACAGTATCTGCCCGATTGCATGTACTCAAGAGTCTGCGGAATGGGCGGAGTTGCCTTTCCGATGGCTGTAGGACGATGTAGGACCGAGTCCAGGGTGTCCACAACTTTCCTGTCTTAGACTTACTTGACTTAGCTGCAGGGCTGTCCCGGAGGGGACACAGCGGGAAGGCGCGGGCGCCCATTCCGCTAATCCTGAACGGCCGACGCGTCGCTATGGACGGTGGTTATCCATAGTCGGCTCGAAGGCCATGATAAAAGGTTGGTGGGCTACCCTCAAAGGGGCGCGGTACCCACCCGGCCGCTCCACCTGACCGGGCAGTAGGCCAATAGAACCCTCAAGGCTGGCCCGACACCAGGAGGGGGACCGCTTGCTACCGGACTACTCCCCGGCCTTCCAGCCCATCGGCACGGTCAACACCTTAGGCATTAGAGAGTACGTTGGGCAGTACCACGGCCTGCAGGTTGGCGAGCCAGACCCGCATACCCAAATTCGGCCGAAGCCACTGGATAGGGTCGCCAGCGCCAGCGCCGGAGCCCAGTCTGTCCAGCAGCCCTAGGGTCTGCCTTGAACACACGCGGGGACGAGTACCCTGGGTCGACTTGCGAGACAGCGTGGGGTCTGCGGCTGCCAGCGGCAAATAGAGGGTGCAGACCTCCCACCAGCCTTGACCTGCCAAAGATAGGGGCAGGCGTGAAGCATCGCAGACCGTAGCCCATAGGCCCAGTCTGTCTCATACTTCACTGGCGTGCTGAATACACCTTCGCGTGCCAACTTTCCTGTCAATATTAATTGCATATTTCTACAATCAATAACGTTTGGCATTCGTAACTGACAGGCGAGAAGATCTACTCCAAGCTAAGGGCGCGCTCAGACGAACGGGCGTTCAAATTTATGGGCGGCGGCGCGTACGCCTTCTGCTTCGGCAACGAGTTCTCAACAGTGACACACAAGGTGGTGCAGTTCGCTCTGGACAGGAGCCGGGCGCCCTCCCTGGCCGAGGAGGCCGGGGTCACCCCGCCCACCGCGCTGACGCTGCTGCAATCGGAGCTGGAGGCCGTCCACCAGCAGCTCGTGCGGGCGGAGGCGGCCCAGACGATGCACCGGGCCCGGGAAGTCGAAGGCCGAGCATTGAGCGACGACCTCAACAGGCGGGTTGCGACATTCAGCGGCATCCTGGCGGTTGCTGTGCTGGCCTGCGGACTCGGCCAGGTGGCCGCGCTGAAGGCTCTGTTTGGGGCGCGGTCCGACAAGCAAAAATCAGCCAGGTGGCTTAGCTTCAATTGGAGTTTATTACACAAAGACTCAACACCTGTTTGCACTCGTGTTTTGGTGTCCTGATTATATTAGACATTACATTTTAGAATTTTGTTTGAATACTATGGTAATGTTATTGTGAAATTTAAAGTAAATACTCAACACTGACCATATTCAGTATCATGTTTTGTGATAAAGAAAAATTTTCTTGTCTATCTTGCCGGAGTTCTAAAGGAAGGAAGGAAGGAAGGAAGGAAGGAAGGAAGGAAGGAAGGAAGGAAGGAAGGAAGGAAGGAAGGAAGGAAGGAAGGAAGGAAGGAAGGAAGGAAGGAAGGAAGGAAGGAAGGAAGGAAGGAAGGGAAGGAAGGAAGGAAGGAAGGAAGGAAGGAAGGAAGGAAGGAAGGAAGGAAGGAAGGAAGGAAGGAAGGAAGGAAGGAAGGAAGGAAGGAAGGAAGGAAGGAAGGAAGGAAGGAAGGAAGGAAGGAAGGAAGGAAGGAAGGGGAAGGAAGGAAGGAAGGAAGGAAGGAAGGAAGGGGAAGGAAGGAAGGGGAAAGGATCTCTCTGTTCCATCCGGTCATTCTCTAAGATTGAATAAGTTCAGGTTAAAAGTTTCAAAACAGAAATGTAACAATATTTTGTTCAGCTACAGCATGTCCATATTTGTACTTAAAGTAGCATATTAAGCCAGTGGTTTTTATCACAGTAAATAAAAATAATCGATGGTTTTTTCGACGTGGATAAAAAAGCGAACCGACAGAATTTGAATAAAAATTTTAGTCGGATAAAAGAGTCAAAGTCTGCACAATTTCCCCATATTTCCCCATACTTCCCCATATTTTCCCATACTTCCCATACTTACCCATATTTCCTCATATTTCCCCATAATTCCACATATTTTCCCATACTTCCCCATACTTACCCATATTTCCTCATATTTCCCCATATTTCCCCATACTTCCCCATACTTCCCCATATTTCCCCATACTTCCCCATACTTCCCCATACTTCCTCATATTTCCCCATATTTCCCCATACTTCCCCATATTTCCCCATACTTCCCCATCCTTCCCCATACTTCCTCATATTTCCCCATATTTCCCCATACTTCCCCATATTTTCCCATACTTCCCCATACTTACCCATATTTCCTCATATTTCCCCATAATTCCACATATTTACCCATACTTCCCCATACTTACCCATATTTCCTCATATTTCCCCATATTTCCCCATACTTCCCCATACTTCCCCATATTTCCCCATACTTCCCCATACTTCCTCATATTTCCCCATATTTCCCCATACTTCCCCATATTTTCCCATACTCCCCCATCCTTCCCCATACTTCCTCATATTTCCCCATATTTCCCCATACTTCCCCATATTTTCCCATACTTCCCCATACTTACCCATATTTCCTCATATTTCCCCATATTTCCCCATACTTCCCCATACTTCCCCATATTTCCCCATACTTCCCCATACTTCCCCATATTTCCCCATACTTCCCCATACTTCCCCATACTTCATCATATTTCCCCATATTTCCCCATACTTCCCCATACTTCCCCATACTTCCTCATATTTCCCCATACTTCCCCATACTTCCCCATACTTCCTCATATTTCCCCATATTTCCCCATACTTCCCCATATTTCCCTATACTTCCCCATACTTCCCCATACTTCCTCATATTTCCCCATATTTCCCCATACTTCCCCATACTTCCCCATATTTCCCCATATTTCCCCATATTTCCCCGTACTTCCCCATACTTCCCCATACTTCATCATATTTCCCCATATTTCCCCATACTTCCCCATACTTCCCCATACTTCCTCATATTTCCCCATACTTCCCCATACTTCCCCATACTTCCTCATATTTCCCCATATTTCCCCATACTTCCCCATATTTCCCTATACTTCCCCATACTTCCCCATACTTCCTCATATTTCCCCATATTTCCCCATACTTCCCCATACTTCCCCATATTTCCCCATATTTCCCCATATTTCCCCGTACTTCCCCATACTTCCCCATACTTCCCCATATTTCCCCATATTTCCCCATACTTCCCCATATTTCCCTATACTTCCCCATACTTCCCCATACTTCCTCATATTTCCCCATATTTCCCCATACTTCCCCATACTTCCCCATATTTCCCCATATTTCCCCATATTTCCCCGTACTTCCCCATACTTCCCCATACTTCCCCATATTTCCCCATATTTCCCCATACTTCCCCATTTTTCTCCATATTTCCCCATATTTCCCCATATTTCTGCATATTTCCCCATATTTCTCCATATTTCCCCATATTTCTGCATATTTCCCCATATTTCCCCACATTTCCCCATATTTCTCAATATTTCCCCACATTTCCCCATATTTCTCCATATTTCCCCATATTTCTGCATATTTCCCCATATTTCCCCACATTTCCCCATATTTCTCAATATTTCCCCATATTTCCGCATATTTCTGCACATTTCTGCCTACTTTTCCATATTTCTCCATATCTCTCTGTTCCATCCGGTCATTCTCTAAGATTGAATAAGTTCAGGTTAAAAGTTTCAAAACAGAAATGTAACAATATTTTGTTCAGCTACAGCATGTCCATATTTGTACTTAAAGTAGCATATTAAGCCAGTGGGTTTTTATCACAGTAAATAAAAATAATCGATGGTTTTTTCGACGTGGATAAAAAAGCGAACCGACAGAATTTGGATAAAAATTTTAGTCGGATAAAAGAGTCAAAGTCTGCACAATTTCCCCATATTTCCCCATACTTCCCCATACTTACCCATATTTCCTCATATTTCCCCATAATTCCACATAATTTCCCATACTTCCCCATACTGACCCATATTTCCTCATATTTCCCCATATTTCCCCATACTTCCCCATTTTTCTCCATATTTCCCCATATTTCCCCATATTTCTCCATATTTCCCCATATTTCTGCATATTTCCCCATACTTCCCCATATTTCCCCATACTTCCCCATCCTTCCCCATACTTCCTCATATTTCCCCATATTTCCCCATACTTCCCCATATTTTCCCATACTTCCCCATACTTCCCCATACTTCATCATATTTCCCCATATTTCCCCATACTTCCCCATACTTCCCCATACTTCCTCATATTTCCCCATACTTCCTCATATTTCCCCATATTTCCCCATACTTCCCCATATTTTCCCATACTTCCCCATACTTCATCATATTTCCCCATATTTCCCCATATTTCCCCATACTTCCCCATACTTCCCCATACTTCCTCATATTTCCCCATATTTCCCCATACTTCCTCATATTTCCCCATACTTTCCCATACTTCCCCATACTTCCTCATATTTCCCCATATTTCCCCATACTTACCAATATGTTCCCATACTTCCCCATACTTACCCATATTTCCTCATATTTCCCCATACTTCCCCATACTTCCCCATATTTCCCCATACTTTCCCATATTTCCTCATACTTCCCCATACTTCCTCATATTTCCCCATATTTCCCCATACTTACCCATATTTTCCCATACTTCCCCATACTTACCCATATTTCCTCATATTTCCCCATACTTTCCCATATTTCCTCATACTTCCCCATATTTCCCCATACTTCCCCATACTTCCCCATACTTCCTCATATTTCCCCATATTTCCCCATACTTCCCCATATTTCCCCATACTTCCCCATACTTCCCCATATTTCCCCATACTTCCCCATACTTCCCCATACTTCCCCATATTTCCCCATACTTCCCCATACTTCCCCATACTTCCCCATACTTCATCATATTTCCCCATATTTCCCCATACTTCCCCATACTTCCCCATACTTCCTCATATTTCCCCATACTTCCCCATACTTCCCCATACTTCCTCATATTTCCCCATATTTCCCCATACTTCCTCATATTTCCCCATACTTCCCCATACTTCCCCATACTTCATCATATTTCCCCATATTTCCCCATACTTCCCCATACTTCCCCATATTTCCCCATACTTCCCCATACTTCCCCATACTTCATCATATTTCCCCATATTTCCCCATACTTCCCCATATTTCCCCATACTTCCCCATACTTCCCCATACTTCATCATATTTCCCCATATTTCCCCATACTTCCCCATACTTCCCCATACTTCCTCATATTTCCCCATACTTCCCCATACTTCCCCATACTTTCTCATATTTCCCCATATTTCCCCATACTTCCCCATATTTCCCTATACTTCCCCATACTTCCCCATACTTCCTCATATTTCCCCATATTTCCCCATACTTCCCCATACTTCCCCATATTTCCCCATATTTCACCATATTTCCCCGTACTTCCCCATACTTCCCCATACTTCCCCATATTTCCCCATATTTCCCCATACTTCCCCATTTTTCTCCATATTTCCCCATATTTTCCCATATTTCTCCATATTTCCCCATATTTCTGCATATTTCCCCATATTTCCCCACATTTCCCCATATTTCTCAATATTTCCCCACATTTCCCCATATTTCTCCATATTTCCCCATATTTCTGCATATTTCCCCATATTTCCCCACATTTCCCCATATTTCTCAATATTTCCCCATATTTCCGCATATTTCTGCACATTTCTGCCTACTTTTCCATATTTCTCCATATTTCCCCATATTTCCCCATATTCCTCCATATTTCTCCATATTTCCCCATATTTCCCCATATTCCCTCATATTTCCATCTGCCCCCCCCCAAATTTCCTTCAGGCGGACTTTGCCCGACTGTCATCCGAGCTGTTGCAGCGCAAAGCGGTCAGATTCATTGAGAGCATCGCAAGGATGAGGCGAGGCCTGAGGAGTCTGGGAGACTGCATTGACAGCGGACAGAAGGAATTACGGGACCGGGCTGAGGTTCTCGGTAAGGATGAAGCTGTGATGTTGGGTGATGATGAGGCTGAGATGTTTAATGAGGATGGAACTTGACATTTTTAATCAGGATGGAGTTGAGATGCTGGGTGAGGCTGAGATGCTGGGTGAGGCTGAGCTGCTGGGTGAGGTCTGGAGAGCTGCGCAGCGAGGCGGGCCCTCCATCGCTCACACGGAGGTGGACCGCATGTCGGGCCTCAGTGAGGAGCGCCGCGCGAAGGCCCGCGTGGAGGAGTTTCTCCGCGAGGTCGGCCGCGACGCTTGGCAGAAGGTGGCGGGTACGATGACGGCAGCGGCGGCGGCGGCGAAGCGTCGAGAGCAGCCGCTGCCGGACTACGCGAGGCGGGCGCGGCCGGGCGTGGCGCAGGCAGCTGACGGTGGCGGCTGGACTCGCCGGATCGTGCTGGTCGGCCGGAAGTAGCGGCTGAGGAGCCGAGAGAGGCGGAAGGCAGCTCGGAGGCGGCGACTACAGAGGCCGCTGAGCTGCTTGTGGGGCTGCAGCTGCTGAACTCAAAGCTGACTGAAGAGCGGCAGAGGCAACGGGAGACTCTCTGGCGGCGGCGCGAGGCTCGGCAGGTGGCCGCGGCGATGCTGGATGCAGCGAACTGCCTTGAAGGTAAAAGGTGAATAGCGGCCTGTGAGGTGATCTGAAAGTAGTGACTTAAGTGACAGTCGGCGAGTGACAGTCGGGTAAGTGACAGTCTGGGAGTGACAGTCAGGTAGTGACAGTCGGGTAGTGACAGTCGGAGAGTGACAGTCGAGAGTGACAGTCGGGAAGTGACAATCGGGAAGTGACAGTTAAGGAGTGACAGTCGGGTAGTGACAGTCGGGGAGTGACAGTCAGGTAGTGACAGTCGGGGAGTGACAGTCAGGTAGAGACAGTCGGGTAAGTGACAGTCTGGGAGTGACAGTCAGGTAGTGACAGTCGGGTAGTGACAGTCGGGGAGTGACAGTCGAGAGTGACAGTCGAGAAGTGACAATCGGGAAGTGACAGTTGGGGAGTGACAGTCGAGAGTGACAGTCGGGGAGTGACAGTCGGGTAAGTGACAGTCTGGGAGTGACAGTCAGGTAGTGACAGTCGGGTAAGTGACAGTCTGGGAGTGACAGTCAGGTAGTGACAGTCGGGAAGTGACAATCGGGAAGTGACAGTCGAGAGTGACAGTCGAGAGTGACAGTCGGGAAGTGACAATCGGGAAGTGACAGTTAAGGAGTGACAGTCGGGTAAGTGACAGTCTGGGAGTGACAGTCAGGTAGTGACAGTCGGGTAAGTGACAGTCTGGGAGTGACAGTCAGGTAGTGACAGTCGGGAAGTGACAGTCGGGGAGTGACAGTCGAGAGTGACAGTCGGGAAGTGACAATCGGGAAGTGACAGTTAAGGAGTGACAGTTGGGGAGTGACAGTCGAGAGTGACAGTCGGGGAGTGACAGTCGGGTAAGTGACAGTCTGGGAGTGACAGTCAGGTAGTGACAGTCGGGTAAGTGACAGTCTGGGAGTGACAGTCAGGTAGTGACAGTCGGGAAGTGACAATCGGGAAGTGACAGTCGAGAGTGACAGTCGAGAGTGACAGTCGGGAAGTGACAATCGGGAAGTGACAGTTAAGGAGTGACAGTTGGGGAGTGACAGTCGAGAGTGACAGTTGGGGAGTGACAGTCGGGTAAGTGACAGTCTGGGAGTGACAGTCAGGTAGTGACAGTCGGGTAAGTGACAGTCTTGGAGTGACAGTCAGGTAGTGACAATCGGGAAGTGACAATCGGGAAGTGACAGTCGAGAGTGACAGTCGAGAGTGACAGTCGGGGAGTGACAGTCGGGTAAGTGACAGTCTGGGAGTGACAGTCAGGTAGTGACAGTCGGGAAGTGACAATCGGGAAGTGACAGTCGAGAGTGACAGTCGAGAGTGACAGTCGGGAAGTGACAATCGGGAAGTGACAGTTAAGGAGTGACAGTTGGGGAGTGACAGTCGAGAGTGACAGTCGGGGAGTGACAGTCGGGTAAGTGACAGTCTGGGAGTGACAGTCGAGAGTGACAGTCGGGAAGTGACAATCGGGAAGTGACAGTTAAGGAGTGACAGTTGGGGAGTGACAGTCGAGAGTGACAGTCGGGGAGTGACAGTCGGGTAAGTGACAGTCTGGGAGTGACAGTCAGGTAGTGACAGTCGGGTAAGTGACAGTCTGGGAGTGACAGTCGGGAAGTGACAATTGGGAAGTGACAGTCGAGAGTGACAGTCGAGGAGTGACAGTCGAGGAGTGAGAACAGTCGGAAGTCAGAGTTTAGAGTATTAACTTCAACACCATCCCTATGTGTCCCCAAGCAACCGGTGGGCCCAGCAGCGCCAAGAGGACGCTCTGCAGGAGCGGCTGGCAGAGGCAAAGAAGCGCCAGCGAGATTCTGCTGCTGCGGCCGAGCTGCAGCAAGACGAGCTTCATCAGTCGGAGGCTGAGTTAGAGAATTTGGAGATTCAGGTTTGCAGCGAGTCGAGCCTTCGCTCAACGGACCTGCTGCTGGACTTGGAGTGATGATGGGGCGACTTTTGAGCGAATGATTCAACCATGGAAACTGTAGCTGTGTCCTAATGTCATTTCCCCATAACTTGAGCCCATGTTGTCTTGGATCTTCTTTGAAGATGACCATTCGAAATGGAAATTGAGGTAATTTCAAACCAATGAAGTTTTGTACAAGGAGCTTCACTGCTTTTTGAGAATGAACGGTTAAACTATGAGCTACTTGTCAAAACTATGAATTAAGTTGACGTTTGTCGGATTTTGCTTTTCAACGGGTCGCTCTCGTGGCCTTTCACCAGAATTTTATAATTTTATAACCAGAATGAGAACAAACAAGCTTGTATTTAAAAAATCAACTCAGAAAGTTTAAAAGAGATATAAAGACACATTGCTTTTAATTGGTCCAGAGCTTCGCTGCCAACAGTTGCGGAAAACGAAAATGCCTGCACACACTTAAATAGCTAATGCTATGCTATGCTATAATGCACGCATTGAAGTCTATTCGTACAAATTTTAGGCACAGGTCGCGAGGTTTATTTCACGGAAGCATTGAAAACTGTTCGTCGTCATACCGATGCAGGAGGCAGCTACACCGCTCCAGCGACACTGCGAGGACAAGCAGGAGCTGACAGCTCGAGACTTTTTGTTTGCCATAGAAGCTGGCGAATTGAGAATGATCGAACGGTGTCTGAACTGCGCCATGAGCGTTGATGAGTTCTGCGAGTTCAGAGGAGCAAGGATCTCCCCCTGCAGCTGGCCTGCGTGGTCGGGCAGCACCGCTCCGTCCGCAGACTGCTCAAAGCAGCGGCCGATGCTGACATTCATTCTAAACTTGGCGAATCCTCATCGCCCCCATTGTACATCGCAGCCCAGAATGGCCATCTAAACGTAGCGGACTTGCTTGTAAAAGCTCAAGCCGACGTGAATCTATCAAGTGGATCGAGTGGCACTTCGCCATTGTACGTAGCGGTGCAAAATGGACATATTGACGTCGTGAATCTGCTGATTGGTGCGCAGGCTGATGTCAATTTTCAAACACTGGACGGATTCTCGCCACTCCACATCGCATCGCAGAACGGGCATCAGCGAGTCGTTGACGCACTCATCAAAGCGCAAGCCGACGTCAATGCTCGAAACAGCAGCGGCTCCTGCCCAATCTACATCGCCTCTCAAGTGGGGCACGAGCTAGTTGTCAAATCGCTCATCAGTGCACAAGCAGAAATAAATATTCTCGCAAGCAATGGCTCATCTCCTCTGTGTGTCGCGTCAAGGTATGGCCATGTGAGGGTAGTCGACGCACTCATCAAAGCAGGAGCCGACGTTAGTCTTCATGAAAAAGTCGAATTGTCTCCACTGTACGCGGCGACACTTGGTGGTCAAGTGCAAGTTGTTGGGCTACTCCTCAGGGCACTAGCTGATGTGAACTATTCGACAAGTTTTGGTGACTCTGTCCTACAAATAGCTTCGCTTAATGGCTTTAAAGATATTGTGGACTTGCTCATCAAGTTCAAAGCCGATGTCGATCTTCAGTCGCGAAAGGGATTTTCAGCTTTGCACAGAGCAGCGCAGCATGGTCACTGGGAGGTCGTCGAGTCCCTGATCGGATCAAATGCTGACCTTAATATCCAAACAGTTAACGGTCTCACGGCAGCTCACATTGCTGCACAGAATGGTCACAGCCGTGTGTTAGACTGCCTCATCAAAGCTCAAGCTGATGTTAACCTCGCATCGAAGTGGGGTTACTTACCACTGCACGCAGCAGTACAGCGGGGTCATCACCTGACTGTCGAGTCTGTCATTAAATCTTCAGCAGACGTTGACGCTAGGACAGGCATTGGGCACCAACCACTTTACATCGCTTCCCACCATGGTCATGTTAAAGTTGTGAATTCTCTAATCAATGCGCAAGCTGATGTTCACTCCATTTCGGCCCGGGGTTACTCGGCTTTGCATATAGCCTCACAGAGGGGGCATTGTGATGTAGTGAAATTACTGCTCAAGTCTGGTGCTGACATTGACCTTAAGTCAAGCAGCGGCGAGCGACCTCTCGATATTGCATTTCGTTTCGGTCATCAGAAAATTGCTCAGCTACTTAACGGAGTGCAACTCGGTCAACCGGTGATAACTTTTGATGTGAATGGCAGTCCAGTCTCAACTTTACTGGAAACGTAAGTTAAGGTTAATTTCATGCAGCTGCTTTGAAGTAGGGAAAATTTATACCTCACACCAATCCATTCGAACTGAATCATTTCAGTGACGCACTCAGTGACTCAGAGCTGAGTATCAAGCTGCACTCAGCTCTTACTCAATCTGGATTCGTGGACTCCAGAGCTTCCCTCCAAAGTGCTGTAGCTGATGTATTGCAAGAAATTATGCAAAAAAGACTGAGATACGATGGCATATTTGTGGTTGGAAGCTACTCAGAAGGCTGGGGCAACAGTCTGAAGACCTTGGACGGTCCAACTGCAAAGGAGTCTGACATAGATGTGATGAGATTGATCCAAGGTCGAATTCATCACCCGAAAGGACCATGCAAGTGCAACACCCTGACGAGCCTCCAGAATGAGTACCTCAATGGACATATCTCTCGCGATGGATTCGGTAATAATTTACAATTTCTACACTTATTATAAATCCATTGCTGCTTTGTGTTTTACTTCTGCTTTTTAGAAGATCGCTCTGCCCTAACTGCTGAACTCTTTTAATTGCAGCCTCAAGCCCGGCACTCGCTTCAGTTGGGTCTGCTCTAAAACCGGCGTTGACAACGTCTTAGCCGATCTTCTTTGCTGCTACCCGAGCATTAGGCCGCTCCAGCCTCTTCGAGTCTTCAACTCAAACATACCTAAGTCTGTTCTGCAGGCTCTACAACAAGATGTCGACTCCGACTCAACGCCCTGTCACGTGGTGCACGCAGCCTCTCCTGGTCGAGGAGGCCAGGAGCTCCGTGTGAGCACCAGCTTCCTGGAGAAGCGGATGCTCAGAAGTCTCACTACTCTCCAAGGCCAGCTGTTTGTCACTCTCAAGTACCTGGTCAAGAAGGTCATCTGCAGCAAGGACGGCTTCAACCAGCAAGGCCTGAAGCCGTACCACGCGAAGACTACCACGTTCCGAATGGTGGAGGAGATGCCGGTCGAGCAGTGGAACCTCGTGAGTCTCGTGAGGAGGTCGCTGCAGATTCTGCTTGGCTGTGTGGAGAGCAGTCGCTCGCCCGACAATGCTCACGGCCGGATCATGGAGCACTTCTTCCTGAGCAATGTAGATCTTTACCTCAAAGGAGTAGGGCAAAAGGATGGAAACATGGACCGGACTCTGTGCTGTATTGCAATTATATTAAGAACAGTGATTGATCAGCTCCCTCAGCTGCTATTAAAGTTCATTGAGAGTCTCAGGCAAGTAGATGATTCCGGCACATTCTACTTCCATCCGTTCCAAATTATGCCGTTTGTAAACACGAATCCGATACGGAAAGCCAACAGCCTCGAGTACTACGAGATCTACGACGTGGTGAGGGAGTGTCTGGTGCGTCTCTCCCACGGCGACTGCAGCCCGCAGTCTCAGGAGTCGCTCACAGAGCTGATTGCCAGACTGCCAGACTGCGCCCGCTCAGCTCGGGAGGCTCTCAGAGCGCTGGCCTGCCTGAAGTTTGGCTACCGAGGAACTGCAGAGAGAATCGTGAGTCAGTGCAGAGGCCTCTCGGTGAGCAGAGGCATGGCTTGGTCCGCTGAGAGGTCAGCGAATGAGGCAACTACGGAGTTCGTTTGGCGGCATCTGAGAAGCCGGGACTCCGCGTGGAAGTTCTGCTTTGAGTTCGATCAACGACCCAAATTTCAATTTTTGTCAGCAGTTCTTGCCGAATGCTTTCCAATGCAAGCAACGAATTCCCCAACACAATTTTACATGAACTTCAATGCTCTGCTGTGGGCTCTGCGGCATGAGTTGCAGCAAATAAGCGATGAAGTCAGTCGGGCCTGGATCCGGGATGTTTATAATGATGAGAACTCTGATGCTCAAGAGCTGCTTATTGCGACCGCACATTCTCAGAGTATAAGGCAAGTTTTGGGTCTTGTTGAAAAGTACAAACGTCAGGCTCTGTTGACAGGCACGCCATATGTGCTTCGCGAGAAGTTGCGCAAGCTGCACAACTTGTGGTAGATCGACAGTGGCAGTGCGAGAGCGCTGCTAAACTTTGTTCTCCTTGGCCATCTCTTCATGGAGACAGTCCTGAATTTAAAATCTTTTACACTCTTTTAACATCCCTGTTCTACATCTACAAATTGCAGCAGTGATCGTGTTTTTAGACCAGAACACACACAACAGGTTTTATTTTTTCTGTTATCTTCTGCTTACTGCATGACAGAAAGACTTTCAAACACGCAGGCCTCTAAAGGCCCTATTATGAGTGTGAGACTTGCGTCTCAAAACGAATATTATTCCAGGCGGTGTATTTTAGGGTTAGCGCTAGCGCAGCAGCTTCTTTCTGTGATGCTGATAGACAACATCAAACCCCCAAGCATTCGCAGGCCCTCAGCCTCGTTATTTTCTTTTGGGCATTGAGGTCGGCTTGTCTAGAGCCGGTCTGCTTGGATAGCTTTGGCGGTCGTTGCTTTTTCTATTGCTTACCTACGCCTCAGTTTAAAAATAGATGTCGCGAGCAGTTTTTGTGCATTGACTAATAATAAGTTTTTTCGATCAATACGGAAACCTACGCTCGTACTCGTAATAAGCTTGTTTGTAGCTTTGAAATTAATGCTCTTAATGCTGCTTATTCGATTAACAAATTTACCAAGTGAAAAAGCCGTATAGATCGTCTTTGACAGGCATGGCACACAAGCGCGCGGATACGTACGCAGTCATACGTAACAGCGGCACAGGCGCACACACAGGAGTGTAAATATCGTTAGGATGTACACTTCACTGTGCTTGGGGGTTGGCCTTCAAGGCCAATTAATTGCAGACCCAAGCCGAGATTCCAATTTCTCCCAAAACTAGCAGTCTAGTACTCCGGCCTTCGGGGCGCCCAATAAGCAAGGAACAAAAATACTCATGCAAATGAAGCACATTTTCTTAAGAACTAGTTCCTTTTTCAATTTTATTGATTGGGAGAGAGAGATAAGAATAACAAGATTGAGCTGGACACAGAGAGAAAGCAGAGTAAACAGAGTACGAGTGAAGGTGAACTAAAGAAATGACTGAGAAAGTCGCAACAACAGGAAAGTACTAAAAATAAATAAAAGCAGCAAATTTTAATGCTGTACGTAGCGAACAGTTGTTGAACAGTTTTTTGGTTTGACAGTTCAAAGTTAGTTCGATGGGTATTTAGACGTTCACTTCCCGACACCCAAATCACGGAACTCACCAGTTGTCGCGGACTATCATTTTACCAAGCACATCTTCAGACCAGAGTTTCTCTTCGATGCCAGATGAAACAGGTCCTGCACGACGCAGTCCACTACCCTTGCCGTCACATGTGCTCAGCTTCATAGAAGCATCCAGTGCACATCGGCGCTGATGACTTTCTCCATGACTTTCCGCATTCGCTGACCAAGTGGCATTGCAGCATGCTGAAATAATCCTTCATCGTAGAAGCGCAATAGTGATCACCACGCTTACTTCGTGAGATAAACCAATTAAGAACGTACTTCTTATTTGCAGTTTCTTCGTTGCAGTTTCTGCCCATCTTCGTTGTAGTCGCTTGCGGAAGCCAATGGCAAATTTCCATTTTGGCAAGACAAAGTGCTTCAAAAACAACGCAGTCAGCATCACTCATGTTGAATATGGTTATAAAAATGTCACGGATAAAAACAAAAAAGATTTATTAGAGACAACTGTAGCGTTTAAATACTCAGTCGTTTTTTAGCAGTGGCCTGAGAACCAGTCAAAATTGAGGTGCAGGGGAACGTGCGTTCTGTCCTGACACGTGGTGTTATTACGATTGTTTTTAGAAATGAACCGCATGCATGCCAAAAAGAACCGTGTTGATTTCTCTTCATCACAAGCTCATGAGCCTGGGCTTGACTTAAATTCACTTAGCTGCAGGGGGCGTCCGGCGGATGCAGCGAGGAAGCGGAGGAGACTGCCCATTTCCCCAGCCCCTGGCGACCAATGACTTCCAATGAAGTGATGTCGCTCAGGGGGACCCGTTGCTCTCGCCTGCAGCACGGTCCTCCTCACCAGCGGTGGGAAGAAGTCCCTGAGGTACCGGGCGAGCAGCGGGATGCTCTCGGGCCTGCAAACGTCGGAGGGAACCGGGTTTGGCCCGAGGTGAATGAGCCTGGCCCTGGTGAAAACCGGGAAGTGGCAGATAAAGTGCTCGGCGTTTTCACTGCCTGAGCGGCAGAAGGCGCACCGCTCCTCGGGTACCTGGCCCTGAAGGAAGCGGTGGCGAGAGAAGCAGCCATACGGAGAGGGCGAGCTTGGGCCTTAATCAGCAGGTACTTTTTACCTGTTACAGGTAAAATAAAAGAAAATCGTGGTTCAGACTATATAGCCGAAAAATAAGAAATTGAACTGTACGAATTTGCTCAAATTGCATTGCAAGCAATGTTGTCAGGTATGTTAAACATTTTAAAGAGAAAATTTCGGAGACAGCGAGCATCACTTTTATCTTTTCAATTTGAAATTTCAAAACATGAAACCAACTGCACAGACAAGCTTGGTGTCACTGGAAAGGAAATGAAAGCCTGCATGGAGTGTGGAGTTGTTGTCGCATTCCTAGTGTTTGGTGCGAATATGCATGCGGGCCTGCCCACCTGTACAACCAGTATGAGAAATGGTAATGTGGCTATGCAAGCAAAAATGGAATATCAAATACATGGGCCGGCAGTTTTCTTCCAAATGCAACCATTCAGACTTTGTACTGTGTGATGCATATCTGCAGATTTATTCTCGATTCATGTCTGTTTACATTAAATATTGACAGAATAGTTAACAATTTCTACTGACTTGGTTAAGAGCATTTTTATTCTACGAGACACTAAACTGAAAATTGATGGATCTCAAGCCGAAAACATTGAAATAGTCATAAAGTTGTCGCTACAAGACAGTAAGCTAAAATTCTTGTCTCGACAGTCTTGTCTTGCAACATACCGTCTTACAAATCAAAGGCTTCAGCAACCAAAGGCTTCAGCAATCAAAGTCTTCAGCAATCAAAGGCTTCAGTAATCAAAGGCTTCAGCAATCAAAGGCTTCAGCAATCAAAGGCTTCAGCAATCAAAGGCTTCAGCAATCAAAGGCTTCAGCAATCAAAGGCTTCAGCAATCAAAGGCTTCAGCAATCAAAGGCTTCAGCAATCAAAGGCTTCAGCAATCAAAGGCTTCAGCAATCAAAGGCTTCAGCAATCAAAGGCTTCAGCAATCAAAGGCTTCAGCAATCAAAGGCTTCAGCAATCAAAGGCTTCAGCAATCAAAGGCTTCAGCAATCAAAGGCTTCAGCAATCAAAGGCTTCAGCAATCAAAGGCTTCAGCAATCAAAGGCTTCAGCAATCAAAGGCTTCAGCAATCAAAGGCTTCAGCAATCAAAGGCTTCAGCAATCAAAGTCTTCAGCAACCAAAGGCTTCAGCAATCAAAGGCTTCAGCAATCAAAGGCTTCAGCAATCAAAGTCTTCAGCAACCAAAGGCTTCAGCAATCAAAGGCTTCAGCAATCAAAGGCTTCAGCAATCAAAGTCTTCAGCAACCACGAGTCCTTGTTCCGAATCAAGCCGTCCCTCACACTCGAACGGCGAATTCTCCAGCCACGGCCTTCAGCTCGTGCGGCACAACGGGGAATCTCAGCAGGTGGCAGGCGTCCAGGTGGAGCAGCACGGCCTGGCAGCGAATCAGACACTCGTTCAGGCCCATCACGGGCTGCTCGGTGCGGTAGAAGGGCCCGCTGGAGGAGGTCACGTTCAGGTAGACTCGATCGGCAAAAGTGAAGTACTTGCTACACTGGAAAGACAAATGAGAGTTCACAGCAGTTCTGGTGAGACTGACTGAGTGAGCAGTTACAATTCAGTAAATTTTGTACTGTACCAGCATGTGTGATTTATCCTGATTTACCACAGTTTAAATCGGCCTTGAGGATTGCACACCCTCACACGTGCACTCTGAGTTTACTTTGTCATGCCAAATAAATGAATATTATGTTAGAACAATTGAACTCACCTGGACGAAGGTAGACCTGCCGGTACACGGAGTTTCTCCAATCTGTCCCCAGACTTGAGCAGAGTTGCCGCCGCAGTTCCTGTTGCAGTCGCTGTCGGCAGCCTGGCCGAGGGAGCCATACGAGTTTGCACAGAAGCATTCCACTGAAATCTGAATGCCAAAGTACTCAAAGTTTCCATAGGCGCAGATCTCGCTGCACAGTTCCAGAGTCATGTGGTTGAGGCGGACCATTGACGAGGACACCGAGTACATGTAACGGCCCGATGGTTGACCTGCCTTTGAGTCTCGAGTTGGACCGTCCACGAAGCAGCCCACCGGGCCGAATTCGGCGCCCAGCGAGCAGCCGAAAGCGACGCAGCAGCAGAGAAGCGGCAGAATTGATGAGGCCTGCATTGTTAGCGGCTGTGCAGATGAGGCTTGTGGCTTTTGTATTTTGCTTGGGCTGTCGGCTTTATTAATTTTTCCAAATCACCGGTTGGGTGGCTGGGCGCGACAAGGGCGATGCTTAGTAAAATTTATTCTGCGTTTTCGCTGAAATATTGCGTTACCAAAGTGACAGTGTAAACTGCTGTTTACTGGGGGCGGCTTGCAGAATCTGCGCTCCTGCATCATTGCTTCCACATCACGCGAGGCATCCCATGGTTTATTTTAAGGCATTTTTGAATGAGTTTTCATACTCATTGGTCCCAATGAGAAGCCTTCCTTTGATTCTTCATATCTGCTTTCTCTGCTGCTTTTGATAGCATAGGCACGCCAGTTTTCTATTCTCAGCCTATTTTTCCTGTCGCGTTTCGAAAAAGTCTATGGATGGAATAAAAAAGTGATTCGAATTATTCTCAATTTTGACCAAAAATTAAGTATCCTTTACGGCTTGTTGTAGCAAATCAAATTTCATTTTCAAATCGCGCCCTGCATGCAATCGAGTCTCATCTCAAAATCTCGACATCTCTATAGATTGGAGACATGATGACATCTGCTATGGCAGAAACTTATCAGAGTAAAATAGGAACCTAGCCGCGCTAAAATGAGTGCCTGCAGCGCTAAAATGAGTGGCTGCAGCGCTAAAATGACTGCCTGCGGCGCTATCTCCGGCCATTAATGACGTACACTGCGACGTAAATGTAACTCCACCGATAACCAAGTTGTTTACGCTCTACATGCGCGTACGTGCTTCGCTTAGCTTATCAAGCCCGCTCCAACTACATGTACCGCTCCGTTAATTTCCACGTCTTGACCTGGCATAAAAAATAGAAGCCATGCTCGCGCTGGCATGCCAAACAGATCAAATAAGTAGACTAAGTGAATTTTGAAAGAAAATTTTGCGATCAACCAGTCTCATTCCGTGGGCCATCAATTAAGCAACCAATGGAGCGATTTTGGAACTGTATGCTACAATTGCCGGTCTGCATGGGCCCATAAAATCTGATGGATTGGCCTAACTCTCACAGACAGCCAATTTAGGTTCAGAGAATGTGAGGAAGCAGGCAATCAGACTCCAATTCATTAGAAGTTGTGGCTCTTTAATTTTTCGGCAAGATGGTATAATTATCGCAAAACAAATAATGACAAGCGTACAGACGTTCTGCCGGCTTTCAAAATTTATGACATCCGATTCAAACTAAAAGTGTTGGTACCATAGTTATGAGCATAGGACATAAAAAAGAATTATGTTCTGAATGTTTTATTTTCCATA
The DNA here is from genome assembly GCA_002269645.1 of Macrostomum lignano. Classification (NCBI taxonomy): domain Eukaryota; kingdom Metazoa; phylum Platyhelminthes; family Macrostomidae; genus Macrostomum; species Macrostomum lignano. The sequence goes on along the minus strand of NIVC01002817.1, from coordinate 28,854 downwards.
GGTTGGCAATATTGCGGTAATTTTTTAAATAAAATTTTGTTTACATGTATGTTACAAATAAATATTTTTCGTAACTTTGGGTCTCCCTAAAACACGCCCCGCACCGCCCTGCAGCGCTACACATTAAAACAAATTGGACTATAACTGAAGACACTTCAAAATGCGATTTCTGTTAAGCTTCAAAGTTTTTATTAAATTTAGTTTTTTTACTATGAAATATAAAATTCGGTAAATAATAAGTGATATTAATAATAATATTAATAAAATAATAAGAATATAATTTAATAATGAAAACAAGAATATAAAAATAATAATAATATTTATAATAATAATAAAAGATATTTATTCCATTACTCTTACAACAAATAGTTTTCTTTGCAATCAAATACTGCATTGACAAAAAATGTTATAATGTGTAGCGGTTCGGGGCGGGGCGGTGCGTGTTTTAGGGAGACCCCGTAACTTTTCACGACAAAACTTTTTTCTTTTAGCTTTGCTGTTCTGATAATTGCTATATAGTGTGTTTCTAAGTAAGGACATCGTTAAGTTTAGCAAATAAAGCAAAAGAATATTGTCTTAAAAATCAATTTCTGATTTTATTAAGGAGCCATTTTGCTTTGCTCAATACAGTATGTATGCAAAAGGCAAAGCAAATAGTGTTCCTTCTGATGCACAGGCACAGGAGAAGTAAGTTTCAACATAACTATATTAATAGTAAAAGTCTTACTTATGCTGTAGCTATCTAAAATGAAAATACAAGTATTATATTTTAGTTCTGTATATTTATAAATAATTTGCATAACAATAAATGATTCTTGATATTATTAGTAAAATTGTGCAATAGCTAGAGGCTTGAAATTAAATGGTGCATATTGTTTCTATTGTCATTATGTCAAATAATAATGGTTTAAAAAATTATGAATAGTATAATTTTACATTTTATAATTAATCATATACCATAGTTCAGATTTTATATTAGTGTATACAATGCCCCATAGTCTAGATCATACTGGATGCACGCCCAAACAAAAATTGAATAATTACAAATACATGCCAAAAAAATTGAGTGCACGCCCATTCTCAAAAATACACTGGTATTGCAGTAATAAATGACCTAAGTTATTATATTGCAACAGAAAATGACCCTTTTAAAATTGTATATTGAACCCTTTTTGGCAAATAATTTGGTTACTTTTGATGCTTTTTGGCAATATTATTTATAGTGCAAAATCAATACACACAAATTTGTTTAACTGCTTTGTTATATGCTAAAAACATAAAGCTTAAAATTTACACTTAAAAATGAACTTTATTCTACTTTACAACTTTTCCACATAATTGTATTAAGTGCAAGCTAGATAGATATGCATGCATACTATTTTTTTAAAAGTGATGCACGCCAATTGTGCCCACCTAATTTTGGCATGCAAAGCCAATGCATACCCAAATTTTCAAGCATATATTGCATGATCTAGAATGTAGTATATGCTAGGTTTATTGTTAAAAAATGATAAGACCTCTAGTCTAGGGTCTAGACCATAGTCTAGAAAGTGGCCTTTATGCTAGATTTTCTAGCGTATTTTTGCTGACAATATTGGTGTACACTTGGTGTATAGAATTTTCAGGTTCAACATAAAGTATACACAGTCGGTGTACAAAAAATAGCCAAGTTCAAGGCTAATGTAATTGTGTAATTAAATATCAACCAATGTTGAAAGATCTTTAAAAATAATCAGAGACTAAAATAGAAAATAATAATACAATCACAAGAAAGTCTAATTAAAACAAAGAATATCAGTTTTTAGCAACAAAAAGGGTTTTAAAGTTTAGTAAAGGTTTTGAATTCCTAAAAAATATATTCTTCAAAAAATGATATATAAACAATTTTTGTCTTAGTGGAAATATTTTTTATAATTTTATGTCGGCATAAAATTAATAAAAAACATGAATTTTTATTCTTGCATATGCCTACCATGATCTGGACTATGGGGTCCAGATTGTGTAGCAAGGACTACTTAACAACTCAGGATGCTACACTCGCGAATGGTAGAAATTCTAGAAAAGGCCGCTTGCTTTAGCTGTGTCTATGGTTTTTTAATAAGCCTTTTGGATAAAGAAGCAAGTACTAAGTGATAGATAATTATAAAAGTTTTGTGCTATAATCATTATTTTTACAGTTAAACAAACAATAAATATATGCAAATATTCCTAGCATAAGAATTGTAAATAATAATTGAAAAGTATGATATGCAACAAATTGGAAAACTCTGTACTCCGTACTCTGTATAAGGAAAACATAGATGGCTATAACAAAGTTTAAAAATATGCAGGTGTTTGAAAGAAACATTCAGCTAGGCTTCAGTTTGTGGAGTCGGCGAGAGCAAATGGTGGTTGATTGTCTGGACATCTCGGAATCTCTGTGCACTATGCCTTTATAGATGGAGTTGGCCAGTCTTCGAGACACTCCACCCAGCAGATGTCAGTCCAGTTGAACATGAAAAATTTTTTGAAGATTTTCTTAATTACAAGCATGGAACCGTTAATACAACGCTGCCTAGAACCAATAGAATAGGCATAATAGAAGCAGGCAAAGACAACTAACCATTCAGGCAGATGGCTTAGTTTCCCTCAAGATACAAGCGTGGTGAACTCACTACAAGCATTGGAAGTATCCAGAGTAGGCAAACTTGTTGCAATTGCTCGGTCAGGCAAATTTTCTTTGTGTGAAACGTAGCCACAAATGTAGTAAAGAGAGGCTTTTTCTTCAGTAGAAATTCGAGCAACGGATAAACTTAGCTTGTCAAAACTGATAGTCTCTTTATCAGTGACATCATGCTGACAACATGCGGATGGCAAGTGATCTGGTGGCAAAACTTGAAGTTGCGCATAGAGCTGCATGCAATAGAGGCGAGCACTAGCCATAATCTGATCCACTGATATATAATAGCAGCCTCCATGACCTTGACGATAAAGGGAAAACTCTCCCTCAAGTCGGTCCAACTGGCATTCACCTAAAAGGTTTAGTACAATCACTGTCGATTTTCATAAAAAACAACAGTGTGCATACTCATCTAACAGTTGCTAATTATTAACAAACTCACCAAGTAGCACATAAGAAAAGCCATAATCTTGTATGAGATGGCTACTTAAATCTACAAGGCCTCATACAGTTTGGTACAATGCGTTTCGCATCTCTGTCATCAGTGAATGCAATCATCCTGCTCCTCGGCCGCCTGACATCCCTTTAATCAGAGTAGCAAATTGGAGTAGAAATGTCAAATTTTCGCACTCGTTTGACTTTCGCACTCTAGAATTTTAGTACACTTTCAACGAAATCTGCTGTTTCAAGACAACTATTCAAATGAAGAGCAGCAACCGTTTTATCATTGAACACATCAAGCACTAGTAAAACTTTCTGTTGTTCCAATGGTGACAAGTGGCAAGACACCGGACTGAGTGTAGTTGGTCGAACTATGTGACCACGCGATTGCTCCTCAATTTCAATAATATCATTCCATTTAGCTATACTAGTTACTCCGCTGTCTGATATTGACTGGAACTCAAGTTGTCTGTGCAATTGGGTGTACCAGTTGTTGCAAATATTCTTCATCAAATGAACACTGTCGTATAGTAAAAACAAAGGTTTATTCTTGTTTACTGGATTCACTGCCTTCCATGGTTGTGAGTCACTCTCCCACTGAAATCTTCAGAAACAGCTTTGATTAATGAAATGATTGTCGTAGATTATGGCTACAGCTGTTCCACCAAGGCCATGCAAAATTTCTAACAGCCGCACAATTTGCTCGTACAAAAATTCTGGTCGTAGACTATATATAGGAATAAGTCGAGCGACAAAAGCAGAAGCTCCTATAAATGGCTTAACCATCATAGCTAGAATAGTTCTTGCCAAATTTTGTGGTGCATCCTCTGCATATCCAATAACGTGGCCTCCACAAAGACGTAAGAAAGGCTGCACATAAACTTCGTCAAGGACAATAGAGCAGATACGCTGCAATGGGCTGCAGCACTTGCAGCATGCATGAGCTTCAATAATAAGCTGACAATCTTTATCTATACCAACTGAACCGAGTCCGCCGATGTGCCATTTTAGAGTAGCTGGATGAGGCAGACACTATAGTTCTCTCGCAGCTCGGTACGCTTGTCTTCCAGCAAAATATATCTTAGCCATCATCAAAATATCTATGCAGTTATACTGAGTGCCACCGGGTGGTTTAAAGCTTAGCTGAAATTGGCGTAGAAGATATTGCTGATGTGGATCAAATGACCCAGACAGATCGACTGAAGCGCATCTATGTGTGACTGAGCTGCAGAGCTTGCAGAGATTTCATAGCTCCACGTCCTATTGGCAATTGCTTCCAGCTGATTGTAGCGCTGCAGCCTGTGCTGAAAACCTAATATGTCAAGCACAAGCACATTTTTACAAGTACAAGCACAAGAACAAACTTAAATTATATCTATAAAAAGAATAATGAAAAGTTTACATTGTTAACAATCTAAATACACTAAATCTCTAATATTAAACTATACTATTTTTATTTATTGTTAATATTAAAGAAGCAAAAAGTTTACCACTGACTTTTTAGACAATACACATTTTCCTTTATTTTACATAAAATATTGATTTACATTACAATTTTTATGTATGGCATGAATTTATTCACCTAAATTTGTATGCAAAAAAATGGCATGAATTTGTATGCCAAAATTTGTATGCCAACTTTGAAAGGGATCATTTGTACATCAGAATTTTTCCGCATTCATGTAACCTTCTAGAGTCTTGCGACACCTCATTTATATGGTAGGTTTTTGCACCAATACAAAAAAATTTCATTGACACAATGTTTCTGCTGTGTCATATATGCCAGGATATAAGCTGATGTATGCCAAAAAATGTCAAGTACCTTGTTGTAGGCTGGGAAATCTTGGTATATATGTCAACTTCCAAACTATGGATCATATAATGCTATAAAATTATAAAATGTTTGGCAATTGTAAGAACTTTAGTAGTTCTACCATAGCTACAAATATAAATCTGGTTATAGGAATGCATATCAATGTGGCCACTGGCTGAAGTGAAAATTTTAATGTAGCAATAATGAAAAAAATGCAAGAAATTTAGGTGTATATTTCTAAAAGGTCAAACTTTAGTTGTAAAAAGTCAATAAAAATGATGATAAATTTGGAATTGTTATTTGGCATATATTAAAATACAGAAGCAGATATGGAATGTTTGCTAAAATGTGGAAGATAGAATATTTTCCTAAATTATAGATGAGTATGCAAGTATTAATCTAGGCAGTTATCATTTATCCAGAGACCAAATAAATAGCAATGTGGTTGTTTGTCAAGTTATTGGATAGTAACTATGTTTCATTATTCATCTGGTTAATATCAGATAAATAGGCATTTTGTTATTTGTCTAGTTAAATTGATAATGCTATAATATCTATTTTACAAAAACTACAATCAATATTCTTGGACTTTAATGACTTCTTATTTGTATCTTGATTATTATGTTGTTATACTAGTGTACATCTTTATACACTACTAGGCTGCACTTGCAATCTCATTTTTAGGATATAGGAACTCAAACTGGTTGCAGATGTGAAAGAAAATATTTAAGCAAGTGTAGGCTTAATTGCATATATATTTGCTTTGCTTACATTAGCTAGTATAACATAACATTACTTAGGATACAATAAAAGTCTTAAATATCCAGAATATTCATCACTAATAAACAAATAGATACTTATGTCAGCAATTTAACTAGACAAATAACAAAATGGCTATTTGTCTAGATTAGACAAATAACTACTTCACTATTTATCTGGTTACTGGACAAATAACAACTGCCATTAATCTAAATTGCGTAGGTGGCTATCAAACAAGCTCACAAACAATAATTTAGCTCGTATGACCCCAAAAGTAGCAAAAACCATGCCTTAGTTATTATGACTTACAAGTATGGCAAAATCAAATAGCTACAAAAATACTACTAGTATGAATTCTAGGAAATTATATAAAAAGGAGAAAAATGCCCATGGACTACTGTTAGTAGGCTAACAAGTTTGGAATCAATATTTTTGGAATTCAGAATTCATACTAATAGGATTTTTGTTTCTAAAATTCCTAATTCCAACTTTCAACCTTCTTTGCAAAATACTCTTAAAAATAATCAATGATCTGAGAATAAGTATTGAACAAGCTGTAAACAATTTAATTGCATGAGCAAGATGGTTCTCTCTCCCTAAACTTTGCTCCTATTTGTATTAACTGAAAGGAGTTTATTTTAACAAAAGACTATTATTTGAGAATATTTCAAAAAGTAAAACAACATACATTTTTTGCGCGTAAGTTTGAATTTAAGCTTTCTAAGAAACCCTATTACATAGAGGACAGAAAAAACTCCTATAGCAAAATTTTTTTGTTTAAAATAAGAACTATTTTTATAATATGTTCTTTATAAGTAGTGATGGACCAAAAGTTGATTTTTATTTTGATATTCAGAATTTTCAAACCTATTTTTGCATCAGAATAATTTTGATTTCGATTTCAAATTTTGACACTTTTCATTAAAAAGCATTTCAAAATTTTGGTTATATTTTAACAATTAGACATTCATGACCATATTATACAAGTAGGAAAATCTATAGGAAGTGAAAAGAAGCGCAGTTTAAAGACTTAGAAGGGAGGCAAGAATTGCCTTTTCTGCAAGAGATTGCACAGTGCACACACATTGTTCTAGGCCTTGTGCTGCACCCACCTAAATCTCCACAGAAGCCCACTGGCTGAACTCATCGGCATGAATTTTAATTTGCTAATGACTTTAAAAGCCTTAATGAAATTGATTTAGATCTCTGATTTGAACAGTAGTAAATTAAAATACACTTTCTATTCTTAGTATAATATATAATACACCAGCCTTTTCTATTTCATAATTTTTAAGTGAGAAATTTCATGTAATTTTGTTTAAACACCAAAGATATTTTATAAAAAAGCATGTAAGGTCATTTTTAAAAAGGCTTTCTTTGATTGATACTTAAGCTCTGTGTCATCTATATACTAAACCTGACTTGCCTATTTTTTAAAGATCATAAATGCAGATGCAAGGTATTAAACTTTTTTGCATGATTAGTGAAAATTCAAAAATTTGTTTAACTGAATAACATTTTGAGTTTATTTTCAATTTTGATTTCAATTCTAAAGAACCAAAAATTTGGATTTCTATTTCAATGCAAAAAATAATTTCAAGCCATTACTATTTACAAGTATAACAATGTATAAGGACTTCTTACAAAACTCACTTGCAAAGTCAAATGAGTTTTTAAAGAAAATTTTTGTGTAAAATTTTGAAACATTCTATTTTTTCCAATGTATCTTATTGTACCCTCTGGACTATGGCACCTGCCCCATAGTCTAGAAAGTGGCCTTTGTGTTAGAAAATTTTAGCAAATCTTTGCCTATCATTGACAATCTTGGCATATATTTGGTATATAGAATTTTTAAGGTCTTACATTAGTATACACAGTTATGTATAAAAAATAGGCAAGTCAGGTTTAGTATATAGATGACACAGAGCTTAAGTGTCAATCAAAGAAAGCTTTTTCAAAAAAATGGTTTAATGCAACTAATAAAACAGACACAATATTTAACAAGATTAAAGCTTGATAAAAAGATAATTTAAGAAAGGGTTTAAGTAAGAGTCAAAGCTAATCAGAAGAAAAAAGGCATAGGGAAAGAAAATTGAGGATCTAAGAAATGCAAATTTGAATTTAATTTTAAAGAGGAACAATTTATCTGAAAATACAGAACATTTGTGCTTTGCTTTGATTATTTCTTTTTACGAAAATCAACACCATCAAATCCTGTCATCAAAGTAGTTAACTGTTATTCTAAGTTTGCCTTTTCTGTTAAGTAGCAGATTGAAGAGTTTTATGTCACTGGTGCGTCTTTCTTAATAGCAATGACCCCTTGAAATGTTAATGCAATAAATGTCTGCAACTGCTTGTAGGCTGGCTCTGTACGTGTACGAGTACCTGGTCCACATCGGCGCCTCCAAGGCTGCTCAAACCTTTCTGTCAGAGATTCGTTGGGAGAAAAATATCACGCTGGGCGAGCCGCCTGGCTTCCTCTGCTCCTGGTGGTGGTGAGTTCAGCTGTCGCATTCAGTGTCCGCTGCAATTGATTATGGGTCCCTAGTGCATATTGCCTTTAACTGTATGAACTGCCTTGCAGTGTGTTTTGGGATCTGTACAGCGCCGCGCCTGAGCGTCGGGACACCTGCGAGCACACCAGCGAGGCCAAGGCCTTTCACGACTATGTGAGTGCGGGTTTGTGCCGACAAGAAAATTGAACTCGCATTGGAATCACCTCTGAATTCACATGGGAATCAGCTCTAATCTCACATGTGAATCAGCTCTAAATTCACATGAGAATCAGCTCTAATCTCACATGAGAATCAACTCTAATCTCACATGGGAATTAGCTCTAACCTCACATGGGAATTAGCTCTAATCTCACATGAGAGTCAGCTCTAATCTCGCATGAGAATCAGCTCTAAACTCATGGGAATCAGCTCTAATCTCACATGAGAATCAACTCTAATCTCACATGTGAATCAGCTCTAATCTCACATGAGAGTCAGCTCTAATCTCACATGAGAGTCAGCTCTAATCTCACATGAGAATCAGCTCTAAACTCATGGGAATCAGCTCTAATCTCACATGTGAATCAGCTCTAATCTCACATGTAAATCAGCTCTAATCTCACATGCGAGTCAGCTCTAATCTCACATGTGAATCAGCTCTAATCTCACATGTGAATCAGCTCTAATCTCACATGTGAATCAGCTCTAATCTCACATGAGAGTCAGCTCTAATCTCACATGAGAGTCAGCTCTAATCTCACATGAGAATCAGCTCTAAACTCATGGGAATCAGCTCTAATCTCACATGAGAATCAACTCTAATCTCACATGTGAATCAGCTCTAATCTCACATGAGAGTCAGCTCTAATCTCACATGAGAGTCAGCTCTAATCTCACATGTGAATCAGCAAAAAGCCAGCAGCCATGCCGCCCGCGCACCCTGACCTGCAGGGCTTCGTGAACACCGGCTTCCCGCCCGGCATGCCGCCGCACCCGAATCCCCAGGCTGGCGGGCCTTCGCCGATGCCGCCGTCCGATTTCTTCCCCGGCGGTCCGCCCGGTCCCGGCGGCGGCGGCGCTGGCGGGGGCCCGCAGCCCCCGATGGGCCCGGTCGACATCCGCGGCGGCCCGGTGCCCCCCGGCATGCAGCGCGGCGGAGGCGCCGGCGGCCCACCAGGTGGAGGACCCGGCATGCCGCCCAGACTGCCGCCGCCCAACCCCATGTACCGCGGCGGCCCCCGGCCCGGCTGGAACCCCATGGGCGGGGCGCCGCCGCCCAGCTCAGGGCCGTACTCTGCGCCCTCGCCCTCGCCCTACAGCGGCGGCCCCCCGCCGGGACCGGGCACGCCTGGCGTGATGCCCTCGCCGCAGGACTCCACGGCTAGCGGCGAGTCCATGTACGGGCCGCCGCAGCCGCGCCAGATGAACGTGCCGCCGATGGGGCACCACGGGCCGCCGTACATGCACGACGGCTCGCAGATGATGCCGTCCGACATGCCGCCCGGCGGTCACCTGATGAACGGCGGCGGTGGCGGAGGCGGCGCCGGAGGGGGCGGCGGCGGCCCCGGCGGCGGCCCTGGCGGCGGCCCTGGCGGTGGCGGCGGCCCGTCCAGTAGTCCTCACCCGGGGATGCCGCCGGGCCCGCCGCCGGTCAGCGAGTACCTGCACTACACGGAGCCGCACATGCACATGCAGCAGTCGCAGGCCATGCAGTCCCACCCTGGCATGGGCGGCCCGCCGCCGCCCTCCGGCCCGCCCGGGCCGCAGGACCAGAACGACAGCGCCGCCATTCAAAAGATCAAAGAATCGATGCAGGAGGAATCCGAGCGCCTGTTCAAGAAGGAGGGCCATCCGGGCATAGACACGGAATATGGGTTCGGGCAGCAGTGACCTGTGATGCCTAGTTTAACCCTTGCTTGTTAACTAAACCCTCTGGCTTAGTTTTAGTTCTTAAACTTGTTTTACTAAAGTAGAGTTAATTTGTCAGTTTAAATTGGCGCCATACAAAGCAATAAAACCGGGAAAGTGATTAAAAGCAACCCGGAATGATTTTACGAACATTTGGCGCGAATTTGAACCAAATGTTTTTAAAACAAACAATCTCCCAACCCGCTGCGAGTCAGGTGGCGCAGAGTGCGAATATTAGAAAATTCACAAGCGTTTTTATACTTTAGAAATCTAAAAGCAGCTTCTTGTGAATTTATTATTGCCCAATTTTTATTACTGTGCATTCACTGTTCCTATCAATTATTGACGCGTATACCGAACTTTGCCGTTGTTGCTTTTCTCAATTTTCTTGCTTGTCCCCCTGCTTTTATTCATGTCTTACTGATAGGCCCCAGCAGCCTTCGACTTTGCGTGTTGTGTTTGCCTATTCGTTCGGGTATTTGATATGCTGATATTAACTTATAAATTATTAATACCCCCGTGCCGCCCCCGTGTCTGATCTCTCTGTCAGTTAAACAATTCCGCCGCTAATTTCATATTCATATCCGAGACTGATCATAAGTTTTAAAAACATTCAGTTTATTTGTGAAAACATATTCATGATTTGTGTTATTCGATGTTGTGCATTCTAAGTTTTTATACATTTATCAGGACCTCGCTACGGTATGTTGAAACACCTGCACACTCGACGTACCGGTGTATCGGCATATCATTAACTAATGATAGTTCCTTTTTGTGAGCCACCGACTTTCCTGACTGTCAATCTCCTTAAACTCTGTTGGCCTCTATATTGCCAGCTCCTCTGCTTGGGCTCTTACTCTGGAGAGGCAGAACTGCACTATTGGACAGATCAACCAGCGGGCTTTTGCTTAGCAACTGAATAACTTTGTCATGGATTCTGGCCGGCTTCTCTGAGCGCACTACATATTATTGGATTGGTCCAGCGCCAGCCTCCCAGAGTGTCAGTTGCTGGGCCAGCCTTCAAGTGTGTCAGTTGCTGGGCCAGCCTTCAAGTGTGTCAGTTGCTGGGCCAGCCTTCCAGATTTTTTAGTTGCTGGGCCATCCTCCCAGATCCTCAGTTGCTGGGCCAGCCTCCAAGATCCTCAGTTGCTGGGCCAGCCCTCAGATTCTCAGTTGCTGGGCCAGCCTCCCAGATCCTCAGTTGCTGGGCCAGCCTCCAAGATCCTCAGTTGCTGGGCCAGCCCTCAGATTCTCAGTTGCTGGGCCAGCCTCCAAGATCCTCAGTTGCTGGGCCAGCCTCCAAGATCCTCAGTTGCTGGGCCAGCCTCCAAGATCCTCAGTTGCTGGGTCAGCCCTCAGATCCTCAGTTGCTAGGCCAGCCTCCAAGATCCTCAGTTGCTGGGCCAGCCTCCAAGATCCTCAGTTGCTGGGTCAGCCCTCAGATTCTCAGTTGCTGGGCCAGCCTCCCAGATTCTCAGTTGCTGGGTCAGCCCTCAGATTCTCAGTTGCTGAGCCAGCCTCCCAGATTCTCAGTTGCTGGGCCAGCCCTCAGATTCTCAGTTGCTGGGCCAGCCTCCCAGATTCTCAGTTGCTGGGCCAGCCCTCAGATTCTCAGTTGCTGGGCCAGCCTCCCAGATCCTCAGTTGCTGGGCCAGCCTCCCAGATCCTCAGTTGCTGGGCCAGCCTCCAAGATCCTCAGTTGCTGGGTCAGCCCTCAGATTCTCAGTTGCTGGGCCAGCCCTCAGATTCTCAGTTGCTGGGTCAGCCCTCAGATTCTCAGTTGCTGGGCCAGCCCTCAGATTCTCAGTTGCTGGGCCAGCCCTCAGATTCTCAGTTGCTGGGTCAGCCCTCAGATTCTCAGTTGCTGGGCCAGCCCTCAGATTCTCAGTTGCTGGGCCAGCCTCCCAGATTCTCAGTTGCTGGGCCAGCCCTCAGATTCTCAGTTGCTGGGCCAGCCTCCCAGATCCTCAGTTGCTGGGCCAGCCTCCAAGATCCTCAGTTGCTGGGTCAGCCCTCAGATTCTCAGTTGCTGGGCCAGCCCTCAGATTCTCAGTTGCTGGGCCAGCCTCCAAGATCCTCAGTTGCTGGGCCAGCCCTCAGCTTCTCAGTTGCTGGGCCAGCCTCCCAGATTCTCAGTTGCTGGGCCAGTCCTCAGATTCTCAGTTGCTGGGCCAGCCTCCCAGATCCTCAGTTGCTGGGCCAGTCTCCCATGTTCTCAGTTGCTGGCTGACCCAGCTTTGTGCAACTCAGTCTTGCTTGAATGCAAGTTAATTAATTCCCAAATGAAAAAGACAACAGGAGTCCTCAGAGTCGGGCTCCACTTGCAAGCTTCTGAATTCGCTGAAACTATTCTTATGATCTATTTTAGCACCTGCTGGTTCCTTGGACCCAGCCAGCATCAGCTTCCCCCCACAGTTTGTTTCATCAATCTGCATTGTTCCGCACGAATCGTGACAGTGTACTTTAGCGACTCACACACTGATATTTACTGCGTCTCGGATTTTGTCTTTGTTGTTTTTGGTCAGACTAATTTTTTTTGTTCATCGAATGCTTTGGCAACCGTTTTTACACGCTTCAACTTTTGCTTCTGTCGAATTTTGCTTTTTCTCCGTCTGTCTTAACTGCCCGCGTTATTAAGTTTTATTATATCATACTTGTGCGTGTTAGTGCATGTCTCTATGTGCACACTAAGCCATAACCTGTCTTTTTTCTCTTTTTTAATCTTCGTCTTGTCCTGAACTGACCTGATTCTTTACGGACGCTCTGTAAATAAGGCGTGTTTAGTATGTACCGATGTTTGTTGTGTGCAACTTTATCGGCGTAAATGCAGTTTTTCTGCATGCGCACCTGATCTTAGGTTATAATTAAGTTTTTTTTGACACTGGCAAGCCTATGTAGCCATTTTATTAATATTATGTTGCTTCTGTATAAGTGTCTGTATAGTGCGATGTAATGTATTAATGGCAGGAAAATAATTTGCAATATGCGGACTTGCTTGTCTCGCGCAGTCTGCTTAATCTACACAATGATATACCATGGTAGACATGACAGCGTCTAGCTTGCGACTAAAACTTTAATAATAAAAGTGCCAGATCGGTTCAAGCAAATATGTTATCATTTTCCAACCGACACCGTCAGCTAACAAAGTTTAATAAACGTTAGTTATGAGCTGGGATCACTTTTTCCTGCACACGAATTCATATGTCTAATCTAATCGTCACTTTTATCCATAACCAGTTTTTTAAATGTACTTAATTGTCTTGATCTTTTGTTATGAGTACAGTCATACACTGAATTTTGTAAAATTCCTCATTATTAACCTCTGCAAATTCACGGCAGCTTAGTCCAAAAACTTGCAGTGTACCTTAAAAATATCGTAACCGGTGGCCTGATATACTTTATTTATGGGCCACTTGAGGAAAATACTCATTTTATTTCCATATTAAAATACTAAAACTTAGTGCAGCAATGTCGGAGACATTTTCGTATGTTGCTCATGATATGTCAGTTTAGGGTAATTTTAAAAGTAGCGTTCAGGTGGGGAGAATGAGCTGGCATGTCTTTCAAGAAAAAGAGGATTATGAAAAGTGATGTAAAAGCTTTTTATATTCAAATATTTTCGTATACGCTGGATGCAAAAATTTTTCATATTTCTCTTAGACTTCAATTTTTGTTAAATCTGATCAATATTCAAGTATGCTTCTTGGAAATCAAAAAGTTGAAACGCGAAAGAAGCGGTTAAGCGGTTAACGAACGTTGCAGTGTCGCTCTATCCCCTACGTATTGTTTAAATTGTTTTCTATTGCTCAAAAATTTGATCAATGCTAAAATCGCAACATTCTTCGATTTAAAGACAGACCGTAAGACGTGATAAAATTCAACTATGTCTTCTAAGTCGTCTAAAGAGACAAGCATAGATAAAAGCATTGAAACCTCCCAGGAATCAAGAGTTCAAATTAATCATGTTTCAGATAGCATGACTCTTCTTTTGTATCTGGGTTTACTGATTGTCACTATCCTTACTGTATGGCTTTTTAAGCATCGACGATTTCGGTTTATTCATGAAACTGGTCTGGCTATTTTATATGGTAAGAAACTATAAAATTCTTTGCATGTCAATGTGATCACAACCTCTTGTTTTCTCCTAGCCATATTAAAACCATAGGGGGCATAGTCACAATGTATGGCAGGCTAGCCCTCTGTGTGCCCATTTGTCAAGTAGCTATAATATTTTTTTCTTACATATTGTAGGTCTACTGATATATTTTGACAAAGGCCTATGACTCAGGCTATGAGTTGCCATTCTGTAGTTCCTTTTACTTTTTAAATGAAGTACTTATAGACATGGTGGCCATGTCTATAATATTTGAGCTTTTAGGCATGGCTATAATCATCAATATAAAACACATTCTAAGCCTCTCTCATAATCAAATAGTGGCAGTAGCTTAATGGATTAAGACAATTGCTATGATTTTGTGTTATTCTTAAAAATTAAATTAAATTACATTTAAAAAACTCTAACTTTCAGTTGGTCAATCTTTTCATCCAATCAATGATTATATACATAGCATGGCAGCCATGCCTATAAGTTCCTATATTAGACATAGCTACCTACAGTGTCTAAGTGTGAACCTATTTTATATTAATAACATGGCCACCCACTGTGTCTTTAAGTGTCAACCCATTCAATATTAGGCCTAATGACATGGCTGCTATGCCATAGTCCGGATCATGGCAGGCGTACGCTGGAGTGAAAATTCGTGTCTTTTCAATTTTACGCCGACGTAAAGTTCAAAATTTTTTTACGCCAAGTCAAAAGTTGTTTATACGCCAACTTTTTAAAGAATTTGTATTTTATAAAACTTAAAAATAATTATTTACTTGAAAACGGCTGATTTTTTCCAAAAACTAATATTCTTTGTTTTAATTTTGTTTTTCTCGTAAATTTCGTTAATATTTCCTGTTTTGTTAACCGTTTATATTCAGAAGAGCTTTGGTTAATTGATATTTAACTACACAATTGCATCAGCCCTGAACTTTTCTATTTCTTGTACGCGGGTTGTTTACACTTCATGTTGAACCTGAATATTCTATACGCCAAATGTACGCCAAGATTGTCAGCGAGTGCAAAATTACGCCGGAAAATTCCGGCATAAAGGCCACCTTCTGGACTATGGCTGCTATGCAAGTTTCATTGACATGGTAGCCATGTCTTCAATAGTTACTAGGCCCTAGGTCTATACTTATAGACATGGTGCTATGTTTATAATGCAAATACTTATAGATACTTGTGTCTATAAGTATAGACCTAGTCACTATTAGAGACATGGCCACTGTGTCTAAGTTTTTGCATTATAGACACAGTTGCCATGTCTCTAAGTGTGGCTTTTTAAAAATTCCTATGAAGCTGCCTAACCATGCCCTTATTAATCATCAACTAAACTTTATAAAACTAGTAGACCCAACCCCTAATCCACTAGATGCCCTTTTTTTCTATACTAGACTATGTTAATAACATATACCTATATTCTATCCAAGGTCTAGATTGTATAGTAATGTATACCAGAACAATAATCCTAGCTCATCTAAGTGTATAGCAGTGTACTCCAAAAAGGGTAACAATTCCCCTAATATATACATCAAAATTTCTTCTAAAAAAGGTCATTTAGGTTAAAAAAGCGTAAAACAATAGTTAAATCTGAATTAAGTAATATTACTCAGTCATCTTCTTTTAGTCATCTAGAAATAGAAATGAAAAGAAATTTAAACTTATTTTGAAATAGTTCTTGAATTTTTTTTACGTAAATTACATAAATTTACATTAAAAGTTTCAGGCACAAGTCATACAATATGAGTTTGTAGGCCAAAGTTTGTATACCAAAAATGGTAAGACTTTGTTTGTAGGCCAAAATTTGTACACCAACTTTGAAAGGGGTCATTTTTATGCTGGAATTTTCCGGCGTACTTGTAACCTTCTGGAGTCTAGTATTCCATAGGTATTCTAGAAAGTATTTAGCTATCTAATAAAGTGTAGACCAATAAAGTATCCAATTAAGTGTTCTAATGAATTTGTATACTAATAATATTGTATAATTAACAAGCACAAAAACAATGCAACAAGCAGTAAAGGAGGCAAATAATTTCTGCAGAATAAAACCTGTTCTGTACCATTTGAAAAAATAGAAATAATTAGTAGGCCTAGAACAAAATAGTAAAGTTTATTTTTGATTGGAATATATTCTTCACTAGGAACTATAAAAATAATATTTTATGTAAAAATTTTGCTTTAGGGTTTTTTTCACAGGTAAGTCACATTTTTTGTTAAAAAGTAAGTTGCATAGCCAGTGTAAATCAGGGGGGTTGTGCATGTATGTTTCAAAGGCTCATTAAACATGTATGCACTGCACTGTATGACTATAGGAATGAGTCTTGTCTGGGACTTGTTATTGATATTGTCAATTTTTGCAACTTAGTATTTGCCACAACTTAGATTCATATGGCACTTTTATTACACTTGCAAAATAATTTTCTAAAAGTGGCAACTAGCACAAGGAAATGAAGTTGCCAGATTGGCCTCTGATGCCAAAAATCCAGTTGCCAATGCGATTTTCAAGGGATCAAAAAACCCCATATGGCCCAAAAAATAAAAAACCTTAGATAGACTGCCAAACCCCTCCCCTAGCTTAGCAAACTGGCAAGCTTGGTGTATCTACCCCATATCAGCTTGACAAAGGTGGGGAGTTTCAAGAGCCCCAAAAACAAAATCTTTTTTATGTATCTAAAGTTTAAAGTAAAATAGGTCGCTCTGCTCATTGTTATTAAGAATCTATTTAAACTAAACCCTTAATATGTCATGCCCTCAGAGTTTGTTCTAGTACATGAATGTTTCTTATAGCTAGGTAAAAATCGAGTTAAAATTGAAACCAGCTCCATAAAAGACATAAAGATATATACAGAAATGCAGAGAAATACGAATACATTCTGTTTTTTACATACTCCATCATTATAATTTATACATTTCACACAGTCCTAAATTACTTGTACAAGAGCTGCTTAATAAGTTCGCAAAAAATGAATCTCCTTTCCATGCAAATATACTGAAGTTTGTTTATTTCATACAATGTTAAAACATTTCATGTAGATTTTCAGCATCTTTGACTGAGATTCTGCGATGCAGTGGCTGAAAAAGTGATGCAACTTAATAATCTTTACTGCACTTGATTGACCATGTGTGACAGAGGAGTCGCAATTCTTGTCCAGTTTCGACTTGGCCAGTCTGCCTCCGAATGCATGCAGACACTGCTTCAACAAGCCCTGAGTGATGAAGCCTCATCCCATACAATGGTATACAAGTTGGTCAGGAGGCAGCAGTGGCTAATTGAGGAAGATCGACGAGTGAAAGTATCCGGGCGCTGGGTAACCATCACCTGAACCCAACCCAGATGCAAGTTCATATTGAGTTCGCAACCTTCATGCTCAACAAATTTGACAAGGGGGCTTCGAAATTATTGGTGGACACTGGACAACATCCTGACAGGTGATGAAACATGGGTGTACTTCTCAGAGACAAAATTCCAGAGCAGGCAGGGGATCGCCTTCGAAGAGGATGCCCCTGTCAAATTCCTACGAGTGTCGGCAAGGTCTTGGCAGCATGCGGTGTGGCATTCTGCTACCCATCCTATTCGAGGAAGGTGCCACAGTGACTGGTAACTGGTACTCAGGTGTCTGCTCACCGCAGGTGCTGAAGTTACTCTCTCAGGAGCGGCCTTGTCCTTGTCCTTATATGACAATTCGACCTCCTATGAGGCATGCCACTCATTGGCTTTGAGTCGGTTCCGCGGTGCAGACTTTCCGGTGTCTTGCTATATTTGTCTTCGAGATGCTCTTGCTGCAGCCCGGGCAAGCAATCTTCGCTCTTCTCGGTGCGTCGGTTGGTTCAGGCCTGTCCGTCGTGTAGGCGTCTTGGTCCTCTTCTTCTTGTTGGTACCCTGTTTGTAGGTCATTGTACTGCGCACAGTTGCGTATGTGCCTCGCCATGTTGCTGGCGCTCCTGGGCTGGAGACAGTACGGGCATGTCCCTTTCAGGGCGCCTTTACAGATCTAAAGGTGGTTCGTCTCGCTGGCCTTGTTGTTTAGGATGTCTCCGCATCTTGGGAACTTCTTCTCCTCTTGTCTCTGTTCTCGATGCATCCTGGTGTTGTGCATCTTCAGTCCCGTGTGAGTCTTGAACTCTCTGTTGCAGATGGTGCAGTATCTGTTCTCTGTTTGCCGTCCTGTTTGGTCCCTTGGCATGACCGTGTTCTTGTTCATTGCTTTCACCTCTTCCCATTTTGTTATGTCAGGAGCGGCCAAAGACTTCTTAGCGGACTTCTTCCTCTTCTCGAAGATATCAAGAAGAATCTCAAAGGAAAGCACTTTGACTCTCGCAAGGAGCTCGAAGAGGAGCTGAGAGCAGAGCTCAGGTGAAATTGAGGGACTGTTTTACAGCATTGGTTTCATCAGATGAAGAAATGCATCAATCTGTCTGGAAACTACGTTGAGAAGTCTCATTAGATGGGGGTATATGCGGAAAAAAATTAGTGCCAGAATATTTTAAAAGTGTTTTTTTCGCGAACTTATTGAGCACTAATCAGTCATCGTAAATGAGCTCCGAAAATTTGAACATTTTCAGGGTTTACTACGAGCTAAATTGTAGCTCAGATTGAGATATTTGTATGCTATTAGTCTGTCATCATGAATTTTCGATTGTTATCATAATTAAAGAAGCCTAAGACGAAAGCTGCAATATAAGCTGTACTTGTCGAATTAATATATATTTAGTCGACAATTTTTAAAGCAATGTAAGGGGCATTGCCAGCTTCACAGCTTGATGCAGTACGCCAGCTTGGCAGCGTCTCCGCCGCAGCTGGCAACCAGGCAGACAGCGATGAGCGGCGGCTTGATGGCCACGCCGCAGCTGATGAGGTTCTTCAGGATGCACATAGAGCTGGAGATGCCGGCGTTCTTGACGCAGTTCCAGTCCACAGACAGGAAGGGCACAATCTCGTGGACGAGGTCATCCAGGACCTCCTCACGCTGGGCGGGGGTGTATGCAGCGGAGGCCACGGCCACGAGGCACAGAAGAGCAATGACGGCCTTCATTCTGTGAATATTCGTAGTAATTGGAATGCAAAATAGTTATATTGCGCTTACTGTGCTACTATCCACTTATTGAGTAGAGAGTAGAATATTGATTTGTTTTATTTTTAAAAAGGAAGAATGGAAATTATTGTCGACGAAACTTACTTGTTACTGGAGTTGCGCTCTTCGAATTCGGTTACTGTCGGCTTATGAGTTTTTGTTAATTGGAGATGGCATCTTAAATCAGACTTGCATATATAGACTATCAAAGAAAAGACTGTCGAGTTCACACGATTGGGCGTATCGCTGGTGCGAATCTTTTTTGACATTCATTGACAGTTCTTAGCTTGTTAACTCTGACGGCTTGTTGGATTGTCCGCTTTTATCTGCACCAGTTCCAGTTCCTTACTCGAAGATCTTCTGGTGGATTTTTTATCTGGCGTTTCGGCTAGCCGTATTTTGCTACCGTTAATAATTTGAAAGTAACGAGTTTCAAAACTTGTTCCTGCCAGACTTTGGTACTCATAACCAATCTTTACTGCTAAATTGGTCTTATTTGGTCAAAATTTATGTATGTAAAGTGAAAACTCAAACAGGTGTCTATGCTCGTTGCTATTAAGAATCGATTTTCCTTAAACCCACAATATTTCATGCCGTAGCAGTTGGTTTTTAAGCAGTGGATGTTCACTATAGATATGTAAAAAAAGGTTAAATAACTGTTCATTGACTCATGTGTGTACTTGAAGTTGCCAGCCGAGAAAGTTTGGAGATGAATTTCTGGTATTCAAATTCAGAGCTGGTACTTTTTTGCTGCAAATTTTCTCCACTTGTCCATGCTAGATAAAATTCACTCTGAGCTCGCAGGCCGTGAATTACATGGAAATTTATCATTTCTGTTTCTACTAATTCAATTAATGACAGTGGTGGACTGTATACAAACTTAATGGCATAGGATAGTTTATATTAATATTGAGAATCACTAACAATTACTTAACAAAAAGTCTCAGATAGACTTACAAAGTTAGCATTAAATTAAAAATGAAAAGTGAATTTTGAACCCCATCCAGGTGCATCCAGGTGCCACCTAGCAATTGGCACCTGGATGCAAAAATGAACCCGAAAAAAACTCCAAAAACTCCGAAAAAATGAACCCAGCCATCATGGCTAATGATTCAAAACTAAAGTACACTCTGTCCTATCTCCAACCCAGGTCTCATAGTTGGCGTTATCATTCGCTACGGCTCTCCCAGCTACCAGCCTAGCATCACAATGATCTCTATCGAGGACTCACCCGAGCAGTCTAACAAGCTGCCGCCGGAGAAAGTCCTCGTCAACATGTCCGTTCTGAACGAATCGCAAATCTACGAGTACGATTATAAGCGGCGTCTCTATGGCAACGATATCAACGCCCCGATTTTAGACGAGAAGGCGACGTTTAATCCCGAAGTGTTTTTCAACTTCATACTGCCACCCATCATCTTCTTTGCCGGCTTCAGCATGAAGAGGGTGAGGATGGCGTCCCCAATCTCCATGCATCCCCATCTCCATGGCGTTCCCAATGTCCCTTCATGACGTCCCCAATGTGCCTTCATGATGTTTCCAATGTGCCTTCATGATGTTTCCAATGTGCCTTCATGACGTCCCCAATGTGCCTTCATGATGTTTCCAATGTGCCTTCATGACGTCCCCAATGTGCCTTCATGATGTTTCCAATGTGCCCTCATGACGTCCCCAATGTGCCTTCATGATGTTTCCAATGTGCCTTCATGACACGACGCTTGCAGGTCCCTTAAATCCCATCGCATGACCCCAATCCCACTATGAGGCTTTCAAAACGTCATTGATCAGATTATGCTTACAGCTTTTACAAGCAATAAATTTAAAGCCCACATTATTGTTCCAGAAACACTTCTTTCGCAATATTGGCTCGATTCTGATGCTGGCATTTCTTGGCACCACCATATCGTGCTTTGTTATCGGGTGAGTTCAGCAACCCATGTTTCTTGGATTTCATCTGATCTGTCACTTTTGAACTGCATCTTTGATTTCATAAATTGACTCCAGATTTGCAATACTCCCTCATTCCTGATCCCCATATAGACACCATCATCCCTGATACCCATATAGACTCCCTCATCCCTAATCCCAATATGCACTCCCTCATCCCTGATCCCCATATAGACTCCCTCATCCCTGATCCCCATATGCACTCCCTCATCCCTGATCCCCATATACACTCCCTCATCCCTGATCCCCATATAGACTCCCTCATCCCTGATCCCCATATGCACTCCCTCATCCCTGATCCCCATATAGACACCATCATTCCTGATCCCCATATAGACACCATCATCCCTGATCCCCATATAGACACCATCATTCCTGATCCCCATATAGACACCCTCATCCCTGATCCCCATATAGACTCCCTCATCCCTGATCCCCATATAGACTCCCTCATCCCTGATCCCCATATGCACTCCCTCATCCCTGATCCCCATATACACTCCCTCATCCCTGATCCCCATATAGACACCATCATTCCTGATCCCCATATAGACTCCCTCATCCCTGATCCCCATATGCACTCCCTCATCCCTGATCCCCATATACACTTCCTCATCCCTGATCCCCATATACACTCCCTCATCCCTGATCCCCATATAGACACCATCATCCCTGATCCCCATATAGACACCCTCATTCCTGATCCCTATATAGACACCCTCATCCCTGATCCCCATATAGACTCCCTCATCCCTGATCCCCATAGAGCAGGGGTTGGAAAACTTCGACCCTCCTGACTTTTGAAAGTTCACAATAGCAATCCGGCCCGGCCTGCTCAAGGTTTATGTCTCTTCTAAGCTCTCTTTCTCCCCTCTCCTCTGTCTGCTCTCTTTTCCCTTCTCCCTCCTCTCTTCTCTCCCTCATTTATCTTTTCTCTAATCCCTTCTCTTATCCCATTCCCATCTCTCTTCTGCAAACCCCTACCATAGAGTCTGCCTCATCCCAGATCCCAACTGTTCTCCCAAATCGCCGTTGAACTCCCGCAGCGGCGTGACATTCGGCATCAGCCGGGCCAGCGCCAGGCTCGCCTCGATCGTCAGCCTCAGCGAGTGCCTCCTGTTCGGCGCCTTCATATCGGCCACAGATCCGGGTGAGAATTTTTAAAACAGCTTCTTTGCCATCGGCATCTGATGTGCTTTCAAGTCAGGCAAGCCTTTGTTTTCATCGCATTCTTCCAGTCACCGTCCTGGCAATATTCAGCGACCTCCGCGTCGAGCCCGATCTCTACGCTCTTGTATTCGGCGAAAGCGTCCTTAACGACGCCGTTGCCATAGTGCTGTCCGAGTCTATCGAGACCTACGGTTCGGCCGCGGCGGCCGGAGAGACCGCCGCCATCTCCGTGCTGAAGGCCATCGGCAGCTTCGCCGGGTGTTCCTTGGCGCCATCGGCATCGGCTGCCTGCTGGGCTGCCTCACCGCCCTCATCACCAAGTTCACGCAGGTGAGTCTCGGGTGAGCGTTTTGGAAAGAGAAGAGTCATCTCTGATCCCACTGTAGGATTTCGGGAGAATCAGGCTACTGATCCCACTGTGAGGATTTCGGAGAATAAGGCTACTGATCCCACTGTGGGATTTCTATAAGAGTCATTTCCGATCCCACTGTGGGATTTCTTTAAGAGTCATCACTGATCCCACTGAGGATTTGGGAGAACAATGCTACTGATTCCACTGTGGGGATTTCGGGAGAATCATGCTACTGATTCCACTGTGGGGATTTCAAGAGAATCATGCTACTGATCCCACTGTGAGGATTTCGGGAGAATCAGGCTACTAATCCCACTGTGAGGATTTCGGGAGAATCAGGCTACTGATCCCACTGTGAGGAATTCGGGAGAATCAGGCTACTGATCCCACTGTAGGAATTTCGGGAGAATCATGCTACTGATCCCACTGTGAGGATTTCGGGAGAATCCTGCTACTGATCCCACTGTGAGGATTTCGGGAGAATCAGGCTACTGATCCCACTGTGAGGATTTCGGGAGAATCAGGCTACTGATCCCACTGTGAGGATTTCGGGAGAATCAGGCTACTGATCCCACTGTGAGGAATTCGGGAGAATCAGGCTACTGATCCCACTGTAGGAATTTCGGGAGAATCATGCTACTGATCCCACTGTGAGGATTTCGGGAGAATCAGGCTACTGATCCCACTGTGAGGATTTCGGGAGAATCATGCTACTGATACCACTGTAGGAATTTCGGGAGAATCATGCTACTGATCCCACTGTGAGGATTTCGTGAGAATCATGCTACTGATCCCACTGTGAGGATTTCGGGAGAATCAGGCTACTGATTTCACTGTGAGGATTTCGGGAGAATCAGGCTACTGATCCCACTGTGAGGATTTCGGGAGAATCAGGCTACTGATTCCACTGTGAGGATTTCGGGAGAATCAGGCTACTGATCCCACTGTAGGGATTTCGGGAGAATAAGGCTACTGATCCCACTGTGAGGATTTCGGGAGAATCAGGCTACTGATCCCTGTGGGATTTAAAAATGCGGGATCCGAAAAGTTGATTATGAGCAGGTTCCAGAGGCCACTATCTGGGTTTCTACTATTTCAAATTCAAAGCCTGGCTCACCCATTGCCCAGGTCCGCGAGCACCGCTGCTGGAGACCAGCCTGTTCGTGCTGATGAGCTACAGCACCTTCCTGGCGGCCGAGGCGGTGAAGAGCACCGGCATTGTGGCCGTGCTGTTCTGCGGCATCTGCCAGGCGCACTACACCTATAACAACCTGTCTGACGAGTCCAAGGCCACCACAATGTCATTCTTTGGCCTGTTGAATTTTCTAGCTGAAAATTTCACCTTTGTGTACATCGGGGTCAGCGTGTTCACCTACAGCTCGCACCTGTGGGACCCGGTGTTCATTGTGGCGGGATTCCTGGCTATGATCATCGGCAGGGTGCTGTGCGTCTACCCCCTGTGCGGCCTGGCCAATATTGGCCGCAGGCGCAGCGGCTGCGCCATCGGGCTGTCCCGGATGCACGTGCTGGCCTTCTCCGGCCTGCGGGGCGCCATGGCGTTCGCCCTGGCCATTCGGAACACCTCATCGGATGCCAGGAAGATCATCTTCTCTACCACTCTCATCCTGGTCATGATCACCGTGCTGGTGTGCGGCGGCCTCGCCACCCAGATGCTGCAGTGGATGCACATTGAGTAAGCCTGCGGCCAGGGGGTCCTTCTGCTTGCAGTCTCGTGTCCCTCGGTCACTTCCTGCAGGTGGCGTTGGAAAAAACCTTGTACACTTGTACACCTGTACACTTGTTCACTTGTACATCTTTACACTTGTACACCTGTACACTTATACATCTGTACACTCATAAAATCTGTACAATTATACATCTGTACACTTATACATATGTACACTTATACATCTGTACACTTATAACATCTGTACACTTATACATCTGTACACTTATACACCTGTACACTTATACATCTGTACACTCATAAAATCTGTACAATTATACATCTGTACACTTATACATATGTACACTTATACATCTGTACACTTATAACATCTGTACACTTATACATCTGTACACTTATACATCTGTACACTTATACATCTGTACAATTATAACATCTGTACACTTATAACATCTGTACACTTATACATCTGTACACTTATACATCTGTACACTTATACATATGTACAATTATACATCTGTACACTTATACATCTGTACACTTATACATCTGTACACTTATACATCTGTACACTTATACATCTGTACACTTATACATCTGTACACTGGGGTCAAGGATCATGGGACTAAAAGATCAGCCATCCAAGAACATCTGCTCTGTGTTCAGAACCTCTCGACCTATTTAAGATCATTGATTTCTGCCGTCTTGAGCACACTTTGAACACTTTTAGAGGCTCAGAAGACGCCTAAGTTTAACTGTCAGTTAGCTATGGGGTGCAAATCGCCAACTCAACGTGTTCTAGGTTAGGGTGTACACAGGTACACCCCATTCTGCTTTGTTTTCAAATACGGGCGTACAAATAGAACTGACTGTCAACACCTCCACAAGCTGTCCTGAATTTGAGTGTACATAAGAGCATACTGTGTGTACCATGCTCAATGACTGTTAACCATTGCGCGCTCATAATTCATATTCACTTGCATCGCAGAGTTGGAGTTGAAGAGGAACCAAATCGTCAGCGTCTTGACCGGCAAGACTCCACAGGGAGGTTCGTAACTGCGATTTCTTTGAGTTTTTTTGTCATGCCAATGTTTAGTCTGTCTCTGCAATTTCATATTTTTTTATTTTTTACAGGCGGCTTCCCAGCCGAGCCTGCGCGACAGGTCTTGCATTGCATTGGGATGGCGGAAGATTGACAAGAAGTGAGCTTTTTATGTTGCTGCCTCAGAATCTGCCTCTCCGCTGCCTCAGTCCTTGAGAATATGCCTCTCCACTGCCTCAGTCCTTGAGAATCTGCCTCCGCAGCCTCAGAATCTGCTCTCCACTGCCTCAGTCCTTGAGAATCTGCCTCTCCGCTGCCTCAGTCCTTGAGAATCTGCCTCTCCGCTGCCTCAGTCCTTGAGAATCTGCCTCTCGCTGCCTCAGTCCTTGAGAATCTGCCTCTCCGCTGCCTCAGTCCTTGAGAATCTGCCTCTCCGCTGCCTCAGTCCTTGAGAATCTGCCTCTCCGCTGCCTCAGTCCTTGAGAATCTGCCTCTCCGC
Source organism: Macrostomum lignano (assembly GCA_002269645.1). Classification (NCBI taxonomy): domain Eukaryota; kingdom Metazoa; phylum Platyhelminthes; family Macrostomidae; genus Macrostomum; species Macrostomum lignano. The sequence goes on along the minus strand of NIVC01002817.1, from coordinate 2,902 downwards.
TGCCTCAGTCCTTGAGAATCTGCCTCTCCGCTGCCTCAGTCCTTGAGAATCTGCCTCTCCGCTGCCTCAGTCCTTGAGAATCTGCCTCTCCGCTGCCTCAGTCCTTGAGAATCTGCCTCTCCGCTGCCTCAGTCCTTGAGAATCTGCCTCTCCGCTGCCTCAGTCCTTGAGAATCTGCCTCTCCGCTGCCTCAGTCCTTGAGAATCTGCCTCTCCGCTGCCTCAGTCCTTGAGAATCTGCCTCTCCGCTGCCTCAGTCTTGAGAATCTGCCTCTCCGCTGCCTCAGTCCTTGAGAATCTGCCTCTCCGCTGCCTCAGTCCTTGAGAATCTGCCTCTCCGCTGCCTCAGTCCTTGAGAATCTGCCTCTCCGCTGCCTCAGTCCTTGAGAATCTGCCTCTCCGCTGCCTCAGTCCTTTGAGAATCTGCCTCTCCGCTGCCTCAGTCCTTGAGAATCTGCCTCTCCGCTGCCTCAGTCCTTGAGAATCTGCCTCTCCGCTGCCTCAGTCCTTGAGAATCTGCCTCTCCGCTGCCTCAGTCCTTGAGAATCTGCCTCTCCGCTGCCTCAGTCCTTGAGAATCTGCCTCTCCGCTGCCTCAGTCCTTGAGAATCTGCCTCTCCGCTGCCTCAGTCCTTGAGAATCTGCCTCTCCGCTGCCTCAGTCCTTGAGAATCTGCCTCTCCGCTGCCTCAGTCCTTGAGAATCTGCCTCTCCGCTGCCTCAGTCCTTGAGAATCTGCCTCTCCGCTGCCTCAGTCCTTGAGAATCTGCCTCTCCGCTGCCTCAGTCTTTGAGAATCTGCCTCTCCGCTGCCTCAGTCTTGAGAATCTGCCTCTCCGCTGCCTCAGTCCTTGAGAATCTGCCTCTCCGCTGCCTCAGTCCTTGAGAATCTGCCTCTCCGCTGCCTCAGTCCTTGAGAATCTGCCTCTCCGCTGCCTCAGTCCTTGAGAATCTGCCTCTCCGCTGCCTCAGTCCTTGAGAATCTGCCTCTCCGCTGCCTCAGTCCTTGAGAATCTGCCTCTCCGCTGCCTCAGTCCTTGAGAATCTGCCTCTCCGCTGCCTCAGTCCTTGAGAATCTGTCTCATCAGCCCTCACATCTCCGCATTTCCACCGCAGTTTCGTGAAGCCGCTGCTCACTAACGCCCGGCCGCTGCTCACGGAGACCTGCAGCGGCTGCTGCCTGCCGCTGGCCCGCCTGCTCACCACCACCGAGCAGCTGACTCAGGCCGCTGTGCAGCGGGACCTGTACTCCGGCGGCCAGGAGGACACTGACGTGATAGTGCCGCCAGACAGCGACAGCTTCGCCGGCCTGGGCGAAGGCGGCCAGGTCAACAAGGCGGGGCCGGCAGCGCCAGCCTCCCTGCAGGTGGCCACCACCGGAGACGCCGACAACAACGGGGCGGCCTCGCCTGTGCTGTTCTGAGCCGATGGCCCGGCTGAAGTCGGGTCTGAAACTGTCTGTCTGTCATGCCTGCCTTGACTCTGCACTCTTCAAACTATCTGGGAAATTCCCCCTACTCAGAATTTCTGCTTAAAAAGGAATTATATTCCCTACAGAGGAATTCTCTTTCCTACACAAATAATGTCCCCCTCACCGAGATTACCTGCAGTATCGATTAATTGCTTTCCCCCGTTGCAAGAAGCTCCTAGCCTACCTACCTAACCGGGGAATTCCCCATGCCAAGGAATTCCTAGCCCGCCTATCGAACCGGGAATTCCAAGCCCACCTACCTAACTGGGGAATTCCCCATGCCAAGGAATTCGAGGCCCACCTACCTAAGCGGGGAATTCCCCATGCCAAGGAATTCCAGGCCCACCTACCTAACCGGGGAATTCCCCATGCCAAGGAATTCCAAGCCCACCTACCTAACCGGGGAATTCCCCATGCCAAGGAATTCCAGGCCCACCTACCTAACCGGGGAATTCCCCATGCCAAGGAATTCCAGGCCCACCTACCTAACCGGGGAATTCCCCATGCCAAGGAATTCCAAGCCCACCTACCTAACCGGGGAATTCCCCGTACGAAAGAGCCGAGAATTTAAACATGAATACAGCAAGAAAAAAATTCTTCCCTGTTTGTATCTGAACTTCAAAAAAAGTGGTCTACACAACATATCGGGAATCAGAATCTGACTGATTATTTCTCAGTCTCACCCAGCATGCAGTCTCTCTGTTCGTGCCTTTCCAAATTATCTCGACATTGATTGCAGGGACCAATACGAGCTAAAATTAAGATAAGAGACGTTTTTCGTTTCTAGGAATTGTTTTGAAGGCCGAAATATTTCGACTAGAATGCACCAGAATTCGAACTCGCTGACCTGGTGAAAGTCCAGTCAGACTACTGATAGTAGTAGTCCTTGCGTTATTCGCGTCACGTAGCTGCTCTACTGTTCTTAAACTCTACTAGCGAACTTTTTTATTGCATTGTGATACAACCAGTTCCATAGTCTAATCCGTTCAATACCTGGTTTTATCAGTTTTTTTACTTTCACCTGTCTATTGTCCCTTTTTTACAGTCTTTTTTTCCTTTTCTAACCACAATAAGAGAGTAAGGTGGCTTTTATAATGCTACTGCCAGTAGAATGGAAGTGAATTCAAGTTCGCTTTGATTTGACAACCAGCCTGTGGCCTCATTTTTCACGATTTATTCAGTTTTATTGCTTCTGTCTGTAGCTATTTTTGTGTACAATTTCTCCTTAGCTGTAATATTCTCTACTAAACCCAGCTCACGGGCATTGTGCAAATGCGCTATGCATGCCATTCTTTACTCATTCTCTTTGTTATACCCTGTCTTACTCAGATGTACCCGCTGCGGCGGCGCTTCTTCACTTTGCTCTTCAAACTGCTTATGCACTGATATTGTGGATTAGCATGCCTACACAGCTCACCACGACTGCCCAGATATT
>NIVC01002816.1:0-48726 GCA_002269645.1 Macrostomum lignano | reverse complement strand
CCTTAAAGCATGGGTATTAATGTACCTAAGGTACTATTACCCAGCTAATTCTGGTACCCATTTTACAGCTGGGTGAACTGAAGCAATGCAGAGTTAAGTGTCTTACTCAAGGACACAAATTGTTCCGAGTGGGTCGAGAGACGCTCTAACCACTAGGCTATAGCCCCTTCATGGAATTTTCACAGAACTACAGTGAGCTTGTCACACGGTTTTTACGAGCGTAATTTGCATTCATATCGAAACTCGCCTAAATGTTGTCCCAAACTGAAATGGACTTTGTGATTTAAACACTGTCCATTGATCTACGGTCATTTTTGTAGATTTTATCCAGTACACTGCTCCAGCAGATGTTGCAGTTTTGTTTTTGATGCGTTGAAAAAATTAAGCCAGAGACAACAGAGAACTCTATTCAATATTGCGATGCTGCGCTTTTAAATTGTCAGGTTTGGGACAGCTGTGCCAGAATTCGCACAGCTCGGCGCTGGGGTGACTAACAAAGGTGGTTATCTCAGTTTTCCACATCAACTATAGCGGACTAGGGTGGCTGTGCGGGGGAAGGATAAGATGTACCTTTCTGTTTGCTAGTTTCAGTTGTAGAAAAGTAGTATATCAGTATTTTTGCAGATTAGTCTGTCTCAAGTCTCTCAGGCTCCACCCTTGGCTTCTAAATTAAAAAGTCCAGTTTTGCAGTTGTCAGTCCAGTCAGATCTTGCACTGGTAGTCGCAGTACTTCATAGACTCCCAGCAGGGGTTCTGGCAGCGCCAGTCGTTCTTCCCGCAGCCAAGTTCCTTCTTGCACAACTTGTAGTTCTCCTCGCAGCACTTGTTGCACCGCGCCTCTTCTGGGTGCTTCTCGTAGCAGTAGAGCTGCGGCTGCTCGGCTGAGAACGAGGAGCGCTTGTTGACTCCGCCGACTGCTCCGGCGATGGCGATTGCCATGAGCAGACTCAGACCACTGTGGGTGATGAGAAAAGCGTTAGTTTAGCTTTTACAGCCGTGTTATGGCTGACAATCTGTGTGCTAGATAAGCTGTCAAAATGGCATTAGTGAAATTGGCACTTACAAAATCTGGTTGACGGACATGCCGAATTTGCTGTAGCAAGATTACGTCTGACAAATTGGTTTGAGACCGAACGGTAGGTTGCACCTGAAAACTTCAGAGGCGGCGGGTCCTGCCTTCGGTGCCTGCTTAGCTGATTTATTGATGCAAGGGCGGGCCTCTCCCCTTGCTTGAGTCTATTGCTGAACCAATCGAAGGCTTCGGCCTATGGCGTGAGTAGTGCCGATACTCGCGTACTGAAGTGCACCTACTTTAGTTAGGAATTTCTGTGACTGATAAACGGTGACAATCTTTTCACGGCTGGTGAGCGCTTTGTAACCGAACTGACGTTTAATCCTGCTTACTTCATGGCGAGTTCAACCAACTTACATGTACGTCATCACTCGAAGCGCAAGAGCAGTTTTTCATTATCAATTGTATTTTATATCAATTTCAAAAAGTATTCATACCTTTATCAAATTTTTTTTATTAATTTCAAATATTATTTTAACAGTATCTAATATCTTTATTTCATTATCCAATAATATTTACGCCAATATCAAATACAGCTTCAGGAAAAATTGTTGCATACTTTAGCTCGTAGAATCATCACTACGAGCACATCACTAACAGTAGTTTCTTAGGGAAATTTAAATAACCTTACAAGTTTTGAGAGTTGCAATTCGAGTGTATGAAATTCATATCAGTTTAAAGCAGTAGTACTCGATGATCAGATAGCTCGTATATGGCGGGCACTTTGTCCCCAACAAACTCTCGTCGGCGGTGGCCTGGCAGCTCCGTTTGCCTTGACAGAGTCGTCGGATCTTATGCACAGCGTCGGGGTCCGTGCACCACTGCCTGAGGTACAGATGGCACTGCCACTGGTTCTGGCGCCTGCCATAGAATACGTAGCTGACCACGACTTGGTGCCCCTTGGACACCGTAGCTGAATAGTCTCTCCTGGGCAGAACAGAGCTTCTTGAATTTGGCCTGAGTTACATTATATGGGTGATCAGTACATGATACAAATTACTATGCATGTACACCCAGGAACACTAAACTGCTACCCTATCACACAATGAGTGATCTGGAGCTCTCTTGAAGGTCAGCTGCGTATTATACGCAGTCATCTCTGCTTAACTTTGCTGTATTCAATTAGCAAACGACTAAAAGGCCTTATAAATACAATAATACAAAAGTACTTAAATAACTATGCGCTATTATTTCATTGATAAATTAACCAATTTCATAAAGTACTTTTGATTGAATGGCAAAGTACGTACGACATAGCCTACAGTTGTGCATGAAGAACTAAGTATTCGCAGGAGGGCTGCGGGCACCCTGCAGCGCAACGCCTTCGACGACATCATCCAACAACCAGCGTCGAGGCAATTCTGCCTATTCCCCTGCCTCCTGAGCACATGCAAGTTCTCCAATACTGTATGCAGACGTTCTCATACACGCTCACACAGGGTGTACAGCAGCCCCTACTTTCTAATCGCCAGGCATGTACACTCTCTGTGACCTTGGGGTAGGACCTCATGGGTATGAATCGTACGACAACCCCTAGCACCATTATTGGTGCACAAGCCCGAATGAATGTAGCCGCCCACTAAATCAAACCAATTGGGTTGTGGGCCTGTGGCGCAAGCTGCTCTGCCAACCGCCCCTATACACTTGTTAAGTGGACTGGTTTGTGCGGCGAAAGTGCACAAACCGGCTTTAGTGCCCAGCGCGTTGATTGTACATCGCCGCCTGCCCCCCCCCCCTTGGGTGGCAGGGGTGTTTTTAAACCCCCGTCGCGCTCTACTGGCGGCTCACTTTGCCTTCTCGCAGTGAGTTCGTGTTTTTATTGCTTTTGTTGCTGGAAGCACTAACTGTTTATATTAAGCCGTTACCTGTTTACCCAACGTTGATTTTATTCAGATTGATGAAGTACAACTTCAAATACTTCAGATTGGATAAAGTACCTTAACTGCTACCGAACGTCGCGGAGTAGTCATGACTCATATGCTGAAAACATGAGTAATGTATATATATAGCTAATCTTGTAAACTCAAGTTACTCACCAGCACTGAAGCCCGTTAGAAATGCTGAAATTGCAATAACTGCATGCAGCCTCATTAGTTTTGCCGACTGACAACTATTGCAATGTAGTTCATAATAGCTCCTTTGCCATGATCAGCTAGAAACTGAACATTCAAAGTTGAAAGCCTACAGAACAAAGATAGTTTGGGCCATAGGAGCAAATTTCTGAGCGAAAAACGTGATTGAGAGACAAACTTGAAGTCGCCACCAACATGCAATATATTGCCATAGACTGTGTAAAAAGATTGAGAGCCAGCATACGAATTTATGAAAGCGGCTTTGCCCTGCAGATACCACAGAATATACACAGAATGGCGAATCGGCAGTTCTCTATGAAAGCGAAAATAAATGCGCTTGCACTACTAACGTTGTGAAGCTGATAAATAGCAGCGATTTTTTTAACGCAAAGTTGAATGTAAAATTCGAGCTCAAGATAGCCTTTGAAAGCTTTGAGTCGTAGTTTTGACGCTGCAGATGAATGCTGCGCTATCCTTGTAATTTAATTTGTTCATAACGGTGCGTGCGCAAAGTCATGAGCAGTATAGTAACAACTGTTATAACCTCATTGCCATGTATATGTAAGCTAAAAAACAAAAGTAACAAACATATAACAACAGGTTAAGTTCTTCGAGGACGACAGGGATTTTGTGCAGCCCCTTCGTTTGAGCAGAAAAACACATTTGAAGATCTAAAACTCACTGGTTTGCCACTTATCTGCCAAGTGACTGCTTGCATCAGTATTTATTGTAAAACTGAGAATATCAGGACTGATGAATTATTGGCGACCAGTGATTTTTATTTATTGGTTGTTCACCTGTCCCAGAAGTCTGTGCTCAGTTATCACTTATCAGACTTGTAGCACTGATGCTAATCAACTCGTTTAAAAATATGTATCTCAGAGACTACTCAATAACTAGTATGTATCTATCTTTATTCTAATAGGCTTTAGCTTTGGATGTCCCATTTCTAATTCCGCATGACTAAAGCAGACTACCGAGCATAAGACAGAATGCCGAATTTGCAGTTGAAATCATAATGCAGCTCAACGGGCTTTAATATGAATAAATTAATTAATTAAAATTTTACTTGCTAATTCAAAACTGAGGGCATAAACATTTTTAAGCGTATGAAGGTAAAAAGTCCATGGCATTTCAGTTTTCACTTCAAATAGCACTACGTTCCAAGGCTGCATGGGGCGTGAAGATGGTATGATGGATTGAAACTTGAAGAGTCGTACAGTCGATATAAAAAATAATCGTGGGAGAATAAATATATAATGCATTTCTAATATATAAAAATATTATTAAGAAAACGTAAAATTTTATTGAAAAAATGGCGCGGTTTTTATACTTTTGATTGGGTGATTAGTTCACGAGCTACCGTTGTCTTTTTTATGGACATCGTTAAGTAAGTAAATCACAATGAACCTTGTGTATCAAAAAGCAAAATCAGTTCACATTCATTTGCCTGAGAGTTATTTCTAGTTCCACTTCTGAAATATCTTAGTCAGTTTTGGGTGTTTTGCTTAGTGACTACATGTGCTTTTGCAGTCGAAACTATATTCAGATGCTTCGAGTAGAACAGCTGGTTTATAAAAGAAAAAATAAAATTGGAATGCAATATATGCCACTTCACTGCTAATTGCTTTAAAAACAGACTTTTAGCTATAGCTCGTAGTAGAAAAAAGTAGCTTTTACTTGGGGCCAAGTTTGTTATCTTACTTAAAAAGTTAGTCGGTCAAAAATACCCTAAGCCGACGTTCGGACGCAAATCTCAGATGTTATTATCCTTGTGATTGATTTTCTCCTAAAATTTAGAGCTACATTTCTTCTGCACCAGCTACAGCAGCGGTTTCAACGTCATCCTGCTCAGATTTGTTGTCAGGCAATTTGGAGCTGACGTCACCCAGTTGACAATTTTCCTCTGCATTTTCACTCGGCTGCTCAGCACAATTTCCGGTCGTGTTGCCGAAGCGGCGTTTAACTAGCAGATAGGCGGCCAGCAGCAGGGCGAAGTAAGGCAGCCTGGCCAGCATGGGGATGCCGTTAAACAGAATCCGAAGTCGCGTCCTGTCGTACAGCAGGCAGTTGCGTTCTCCAGCTGAGCCGCTGGTGGCTACCAGGCACGCGGATTCATAAATACGACCGCAGAAGCCGCCCATGATGGAGGCTGAAAGGTCATCAAGTGCTTTCAAGTGCTTTTGTTCAATTCAATTTGATTCTTGTTCTTCATCGGAAGCCTAGGCGATTTTAGACACAGAATGGGGCTGAGGACGGGCCAGAATATTTGCGGTTCTAGGTTCTAGCGGGTCCTTGTTAAAGGGTACTTGTGCTTAGGCAAGTCACCTGTGTTGTAGAATGAATAAGCCAGTCAGTCTGCAAGTTTGTAGGCGAAACTCTCAAGCTCTCAAACTCTCCACGCTCTAACTTATGTATCATACGCTCGTATATTGTACTGCGATCGATAGCTAAGAGGTGTACACACAATTACGCACACGCATAGAGTAGCGATCGACACAACAACCTGCTGTTGTCACATCGTACAGGACAAAACTTTGTTTGTGAGCGCGATTGTTAAGAAAAATGAATGCGAAATTTCTAACCAGTTGGTTGTAACTCTGACAATCAATGATGCGCCCAGACATCAATTGCGCTGGCGAATCCAGTGGGTTCCACTCGACATTTAGGGACATTAATTCCTGGGACCCTCTAAGCCATAGCCATAGGCAAGTCTCAATATGGAAGACTTGCACAATATGGTGTAAGTCTCAAAAATTTTCAAGTACCCGATGGGTTCAAGCATTTCACTACTCATTAACATGCATCTGGGGTGCATGTTATTGCTTAGTTTTAGTCATTTGTGAAAAAATATTCATTGTCTATACCTCCAAAACCATATAGACAATCTACCAATGATGCACGGACCATTGAGAAACAATGGTAGGTTGTGCATATGGTTTTGGTATATGGCTTCGCCACTCGTGAAGAATTAATCATTGTCTACCCCCAAAACTATATGCACAGAAACATTGTCTCATGAATGTATGTTTAATAGCCTTGAATAATGATTTCGAAGCGTTGAATAACTAGCGTACGGCATGGGACATTGATGTTTGTCATGGAGACTTAAGAAAATAAGAAGAAAATAAAGCTTAGGACAGCTTTTTATGAGTTTTTGCATTACCCTCGTACTGTGCTTTTTTCACAAAAGTTTATCCATAAAGTAAAAAAATATCGATAGGGTTGTATGTATGGAGCCTTCTATTCCTATAGTTTAGTTGAAAATATCTCAGCAATGCAATTAAGTATTACTAATATGTTACCGGCAAGACTGAAGAACAGCGAGATAATCCCGACACCCATGGCCTCGTCGTCCTTTGAGTCTGTCACTCTAAAAATCGTACGGTTCCTCTTTTGATTATTGCCTAATAAATGCCACAGCATCAAATTTTTGCAACATGCGCACCTCATCACTAGTAAGAACCATGACACATACGACAGGCCGTCAACAAAATGTGCGATGAATTTCAGCACGGAGAAGGCATAGACCATGTCGCATACACCGTAGCAACTGCCTGCCAGTGCAGTGCTGCTGACAAGGCCTTGTTCAGCGGAGTCCGTTAAACTGTAGTTTACAAATGCCTGTTCTAAACAGTTGCAGTTGCTAAACACCATCTCCGTAGGCTGGCATCGGAAATAAGTTATAATGAGTAATTACTTAATAAAAGCAATTGATTAGCAGAAACAGATCTTCGATAATAACAAAAGAATTTGTACCTGGTGTGTCCCGTTCTCAGCAACTGCTACAGACATTGTCCCTGTACACCCAGCATGACACGGTGACATGTATAAGTTTCCATCAGCTCCGCACACTGGCAGATTGTTCAAGAGAGTGGCATCGCATCTGCACTTTGCAGCGCAGTCGGAGACGCTACTGACGTTGCTGTCCATTGTTTCTGTGAGGCTGTGACGGCGGTTATCGGTCTTACGAGCTTTATGGAAATAAAGCCGTTTTGCACTTTTTGGCAAAAATGAATGCCGATGTACGAATCAACGAAGCGGTTAATTTTTTCTATTGATAAATACACATGGGTATATGAAATGAGCCATAGGATCAAAGTTCTAGACTCGATGATTTCACTAACTTTTCCTTTAACGTACCTGGGATCATTCTTACGTGTACAGGTAGTGGGAACCAGTACCCTGCATGATTGAAAAATCTAGCGTGATTACGTTACACATCTACAGCGATGCATTGGTAACTTTGGATGGATACATCCAGCACAATACCTTGATATTTTAGCATGTGAATATATCTGAGTGCACATCTTGTTCGGTGTTTTCTGAACGATGGCATTGAAATGCATTGACAAATCGATAGCACAAATAATCGAGATGAAAATATGTAATCTTACACGTCCGTATTGATCCTTTCGGAGGGACAGTCCAGAAAGAATGCTGGCGAATTCAGTACGGTGGTCACCAGAAAGATACCACAGATGAGTCGCATCATTCCAACCACGTCAAGCTGCAAGCGCGACACCAAGTAGCCTCCAGCTAGTGTTGCCAGTGCGGTTGGCAGCGCATAGGTGATGCCAACGTACTGTCCTGCTGCCGAGGGCAATACGTTAAAGTAGTTCTCGTAGTACTTGACAATAAACAACACTTCGAGACCTGAACCGAGCAAACTGACCACGCAGGACAGCATGACCAGCATGAGGATCGCATTGGTCATAGTGCGCTTCACGGCGAGTGACAAGTCGCGAAGACTGTGAAGGAATTTTGCGCAATTCCCGGCCCCGCGCGGCTGCGATTCGCACGACCTGTGGCGACTCATACGGCGCACTATATTTGCCTCGTTTAGCGGAGTCTCAGGATGAGAGGCGTCCGGATCGTCTTCAGCATCACAGGGATCGTCTTTCTGCTCATCCGGTCTTTCCGAGCAGCAGAACGCGTCTTCAAGTTGGCGGGGAAACAGCAGCATGGGAAAGCCAAGCAGGCTGGTAAGCAGGCCGAGACTGAGAAACCCCAGCCACCAGTTGCCAATCCACATGCTGTCGGATTCACGCAGACCAGATTCGCCAAATGATTCGTGCAGTGCTAAAAACTGCCCGATCAAGTAATAGCCCAGCATTGGTGATATTGATCGAGCAGTGATGACCAGGCCGATGTAGATTGGCGACCGAGACGGGGTGGCTGAGTCCTCGACCATTGTGAATAGCACTGACCAAGAGGGGGCAGAAGCGGCGCCCTGAACGATCCCGACAATCATAAAGATGGCAAAGACTACTTTGCGGGCTTCAACTTGATTGGTCGCGGATGATTCCGATGTTGTTGAACCCAACCTCGGATACTTGTTTGACTCTGAGGATTTGTTGAACATGCCTGTTGAGTTCAAATCGAGGATTTTTCCACGGCACAATAGGTCGTTGTTTTCAGCAGCTAATGCTTTCAGCTGCTCGCTGTCGTTCTTCCAGCCGAGCTGTTGATCCGTGAGAGTCAAATAGCGTGCAATCTCGGCGTTCGAGTACTTCGGGCCGTAGATAAAATATGGAAGTGCGTAGGCAGCCGTGGACAGACCCATAACAACTGCGCCCAGGCCCAAAATGCGAGGCCTGTGACCTCGGTTGCCATAGAAACTAACTAGCGTCACAGTTGCAGCGAAGCCAATATCATTCGCCACTATGATTCGCCCCGTGTCCTCTGAATCGAAACCAAAGCGCCGCTCCAGAGTTGTCGTCATGCTCGATAAAAACACGTAGGATGCGTTGTAGGCGATGCCTGCTGAGATGCTGACTAACAGAAAGCACAGCAACGACCGAATTTGTCCGGCGCTTCTGAAACTGCTTTCGATTTCTGACATAATTTATTACCTGAACTGTACAGTTCTGTTCTTTGCAGCTAATGCAACTTTGAGCATTAATTCCTCAGCGGTGCGATGGCGCCCAGCTTCTCTCGTCACTCTTCTTAAATTATATACGATACGCTTCTTCCGCTAACCAAGAGCTACCAGGAAAAGGAAAACTAAAATGACACGAGCCACATCCAACGCCGCACCTCTCCTTGTGTGACCTCTTTTCATCTCCACCCCTCTCACCCTCCGCTATCGTTGCATCGTTTGCTGGGAAAGGCAAATTCTAACAAAATGTCTGTCGACAGGCGCACACGTAAAACCCAACCTTCCGAAGAACACAAATTCCAGCACTGATGGCGACGTGCAATGAATTTTATCAAGCACATATTTGCCCAGTGTCCCCGCCCATGACTGATAAGTGCTTTATTTACTTAGCCACCATATTGCTGTCGGAATGGTGTAAGGACTATTCGCTGGATTGCGCTCGTATGACAGCCTACGTTTTCAACTTTTCCTGTTTTTTGTAGCCTAGCATCTCTTCTGCCCCGAAGGAGCCAGTCTGCTTTATTGTGGATTTTTCTTTTGTCAATTTACTTAAAGTAGTCAGATAAAATTCATGAAATTCATCACAAATATAAGCACTAGGTATCATTGTGAGTGAGTGAATAGAAATAGTAGTAATAATAATAATAAAAATAATAATGATAATAATATAATTTATATATAATTGATAATAATACTAGTAGTAGTAGTAGTAGTAGTAGTAGTAGTAGTAGTAGTAGTAGTAGTAGTAGTAGTAGTAGTAGTAGTAATAGTAGTAGTAGTAGTAGTAGTAGTAGTAGTAGTAGTAGTAGTAGTAGTAGTAGTAGTTTACTCTGCTGTAAAAACTTTTTCAGTAGATAATCACAACATATACCTATACGTTATTCTTTTCAAAGCTGTCTACTCTTAGTAAGCTTAGTACTCATCAGCTTCTCAAAGAAAGCAATGAATTATTAAGCATTTATACGGAAGGCAAGACATAAAAGAAATACAGAAGAGGATTAAAAAGTTGAGAAAGTTGAGACGCGTTCAAAAAGTTGATAGCAATAGGAGAATGGAAGTTAATTGAAAAGTCACTACGTATTTTTCGATTAGCAAGATTGTCTGTTTTAGGTTTTAGGTGGAGATTCAGGGGCTGTTAAATCTACCCAGAAGAAACCTTGGCCTGTGACGCAACCTAACGAGCACGTGGCTAAAATTTAAGCAGATCAAACGTTCAGGTAGCTAATTAGTCAACTTACTGCAATAAATTATGCATGTCAGGTCATAAATGCAGCCCAGCAACTCTGCAACAATAGCAAGCAGGCTTTCATCGTTTCAGACCACGCCCATTTGTCCCACGAGCTCTAAATAGAATGGCACACCTTGCACGACAACATTCTCACGGGAACACATTTGAGTTCGGCTAATTTAGCTTAATCCTTTCGGATGAGAAAATTTTATGGCAAAACGCACAGCCTATCTGAGATAATTATAGCGTTGAGCACATCATAGTCACAGTAAAAATGCAGTAGTCGAGTCTCACTGCCTTGTCTAACCAACGTATTACTAATTTTTACCTTGATATTACCTTGATAATAATAGAATGAATGCAGATTTTCCTGCCGAATACATGCGCAGTCAGGAGATTCCATCTCTAAATTTATTAGAGTAGATTGAGCCAACAATATGCGAATTTTGATGGAGCCATGAATAGATAGGAGAAACCTGCCCATTCAATATTGAAGTTTTGCTTCTGAAGTGTGCCTGTGTGTCAACTCTCTCACGACACAAAGCAAAATGAGTAAATGAACAGCGACCCACCTCAGAATTCTGTCTAGAATTATGTAAAAATAAACATGCCAGTGAGAAGCTGCGATAGAGGCAGATAGTTGTGAAGCTCATGTAGTTAAGAGGGCGGACTGTTGAGACAGAAATTTGAGCACAGATGTCGTGGGTCGTGGAAGAGTATTAGACACCCTCATTGGCAGTCATATTCAGGTGCTTTCATTGTTAAATTTCAGTTGTGGGCTTGTAATATTCGTTTTTTAATGCTCATTTAATCTATTGTGCATTGCACACACACTGCTCTAGTGAGTGCTCTACTGCCCTGTGCTTTTGTCCTCCGCATCAGTAAATTATTATAAGGACTGGCGTCGCGAGTCTGGGTGAGTTTTTTTATATACACTCCACTTGTTAGCAATAAAATCTGTTGAAAAAAGCGAGAACATACTGGCTCAGATTAATATCACTCTAGAGATGCAAACGGCGGGTAAGCAGCATTTTCATACCAAAAAATAAAGCTGAGCAAAATTAAATTACTACAGACGGGGTCAAAACACCGCTATTAGAATGCAGGACCCCGATCGGAAAACTTGCATCATTACTATACTGACGGGGCCAGAACACCGCTATTAGAATGCAGGACCCCGATCGGAAAACTTGCATCATTACTATACTGACGGGGCCAGAACACCGCTATTAGAATGCAGGACCCCGATCGGAAAACTTGCATCATTACTATACTGACGGGGCCAGAACACCGCTATTAGAATGCAGGACCCCGATCGGAAAACTTGCATCATTACTATACTGACGGGGCCAGAACACCGCTTTTAGAATACTGGACCCCGATCGGAAAACTTGCATCATTACTCGGTTAAATTAGGTATCAACTGAGTGCGAGTCAAGTGGAAATGCTGTGCTGCAGACTAAAAATATTTGAGGCGACTACAAGCTAGGATGCCATGTGTAAGAGTGAAAGTTGAGAGTTTAGGACATCAAGGAATCGTAAAGGACATTGTGCTACAAATAATAATATTGACACTCGTAAAGACAAATAAATTTATAAGCAATCCATATAATCTTATCTCTCCTATTGAACTGTCCATGCTCAATTCTCCTAAACCCTCGCATTAACTCGCTCGAGTCGGCAGTCTTCGAAGAGATCTATTACTCTAAATTATAAAATCACATAGCCATAAACTTTTTGCAATAGCCTCAGACATGAGTTGCGCCCGGAGCGCCTCTGAATGGCTGAAAAGCTGAGAGAAGATCGGAGAGGGAGAGAAGAGGGGCAGCCACTCAGGCGTTACAGTCCTGCCATTTCTATCTTTATCTGTCGAAGAAGTCAGACGGAGAAAGTATAATAATAAGCCCAAGCAATGCGCAGACGAACAAGGGGCCGCAGAAAAAGGAAAGGACGCGCAGAGACCATTGGCCCAGAAGTTGATGGGCTTAGCTAATCAACTTACGACGTCTCCACTTTTGAAAGAAATTTCTCCTCATTAATTTATAGACGCGAAAGCCACCAAGCAGAGGATAAAGACCGCTTCTTAAGCCTGAGAAGAAGAGAACAAAACAGCCTCTTCTTACAGCAGCCAAGTGCAGCAGCAGAAAGCTTGGCTTCCAAAATTTCGATCGAAATGAAAGCTTTTAGTGTTCGGTTGTTGTTGTTGTTGCTGCTTCTGCTGGCAGTATGGGAAAGCAGGGCATGCTACCTAAATTTGGCGATGAGCGGCAGCGGTAGCAGAGGCAGCGGCGTCTCAAAAAGTATCGAAGATTTGGCAGAGTCTTCTCCGATTGTGCTCACTGGACATGTGCTCAATACAACCGCGAGTGGCTCAGGCAGTGGCTCAAGGAGAAGCTACTCAGCCGAAATTCAAGTGCTCGAGGTGCTGAAGGGTAATGGATTGTTGCCCCTTAGCAACCGAAGCGCCTTTGATGATACCAATGATCGCACAGTGGTAATTGACGAATACGGAGATCCAGT
Source organism: Macrostomum lignano (assembly GCA_002269645.1). Classification (NCBI taxonomy): domain Eukaryota; kingdom Metazoa; phylum Platyhelminthes; family Macrostomidae; genus Macrostomum; species Macrostomum lignano. Next base: position 35,953 of record NIVC01002816.1, on the reverse strand, counting down.
TAGCTGCTTGAGCGAAGTTTTTCAAGATGACTGGTTGATATTTTTCCTGTCAAAGTCGGGCTCCAGGCTCATGGCTTTTTATGCCAGACCATCTGCCGCGACAGCCCAGTTGACAGAATCGAATTTGGCAAGAGCTGCGACGGCCTTGGGTGAGCGATTCCGAGATCACTGCTTTATTGCACAGTTGAAGCAAAGACTATATGTTAACTATAACTCATTATAGACTGCTGAGCGACATTTTACCCTTCATTAATGAGCTCAGTAAGAAAAAAACATGGGAATTTTCTCCCCCACAATTCAGGCTGGTTCAGCTGGTCAAGTTGGACGGCCTGCAGCGGCAGCTGCGGCCTCGCTGGCATCAGACAGAGAGTCAGAAATTGCGCCGGACCGCCTTGCGACTACGGGGACGCCAAACAGACTCGTCAGTGCAATAGGTGGCCTTGCGAAGGTGAGAATTCCGCTCCGTTTGGACTCACCGATTACAGGAATAAAGAGAAAATGTTTTACAGTAAAGACATTCTAAATGCAAACCTTGTTTTTAAAACCTCTAACAGGTAACCTTTGTTGCCATTGATATGGGAATCTAATATGGAGTTCGTCGGAGGGAATTTCCGGACCATGTTTCTCTAAACAGAAAATTTCATTATTCTACAGCAGGGGTCTTCAAACTCCGGCCCTTGGGCCACATGCGGCTGGCAAAGCGTCTCTGGTCCTTTGAAACTGCACGGATAACAATCCGCTGCCATCATAAGGCTTGTGTCTCTATCCGTGCTCATCTCAGATCTCAGATCTCAGAATCTCAGCTTTCCAGTAAAGTCGCCTCTTTTCGCTTTTCTTCTCTCTCCCCTGCTATTCTTCTTTCCTCTCTCCTCTTCTCTCCGCTCCTCTTCTCTCTTCAGTACTCAGTCCTCCTTTTCTCTCATCTCTCTTCTCTAATCTTCTCTCCTTTCTTTCCTATATTCTCTTCTATTTAATATCTCGTCTCGTCTCGTCTCCTCTCATTTATTCTCTCGCCTCTCCTTTCTCCTTTCTCTCCTCTCTCTTCTTTATTCCTTCTCTGTCTGGCCAACAGTCATGCTCTGGGTTTTCGATCTGGTCCTTGAGGTTAAAAAGTTTGCCGACCCAAAGCTCTACAGTATTGGGTTTCCAGCCTATGCTCGCAGCTGTTGGAAAGAAAGAGTATATAATATAGCTCGCATAGTTACAAATACAATACAATATATTGTAATATTTAATACATGTTCAAAGGACAAAAGTCTAGCTCCACGCAAAATTCTAAAAAATTAAAATTCTGATAATTTTCTTTCAACTTTCGGTATTCCCACAAAAATTGGGCAGTCAACATTAAAAAATTAAATTCCAAAATTCAAATAAAAAACCGCCTTGAAGACCAAGATATCAAGCACCCATGCCTCCATGGGCTGAAACAGATTTTTAATTTATTAAGAGCCAAAGACATTTGGCCTTCAGGACGTCCATATTGTCTTATTTTAAACAGAAAAACCAAACTCAACCTTTTCGTTGGATTTGCCTGTAGAAAAAAGTTTTATAGGTAACCTGCTGGTTGTTGTGTTTGCTGTACGCTCGTAGTGGTTCCTTTCAGAGTCAAAGTCGGACCACTGCATTCCTATACTCAAAACTGAAAATGAGACAAAAATGTAGAACTGAATTGAAGAAACAATCTGTTCTACTGCATATAAAATTCGTAGCATATTAACTTTAATTTTTATTTTGACAGCTTAATTAAATTTGTCAATGGCAGCAATAGAAAAGTGAAGGTTTAAAATTCTGGATTTTCAGCCATGCGACCAGTTAAGACAGAAGTTCTCGGTGAACAGCTGAATGCTAAAAATACAAGCAATGAGTCAATTGCCATTCCAATCGATAATCAACGCATCGAAAAATTCTCCAAGGAGACGGCTCTGGCATTGATGATATCTCCGATTTTGTCTGGTATTCGAGTCGCCATGGAAACTGTTGCTGAAGATCACGTCTCAGTCCTCACCATGACGTCTGCCTCGAGCATGTGGAGAGATATTTCAACGGCTCCATCAGTTGCAATTTATTTGCGAATAATTGCAAATGAAAGCGAAGGCAGCTTTGCTGAATTCTCAATCGAATGCCTGTCCTCTGGTAGCGTGCCAGTTCCCGGTGCTGGTTCGAAGTTCATTTTGACACCTAGAAAGGTACGTTTTAAACGATAACTGGTTTGCATATACTAATGAGAGTTGAATACAAAATAACAAATAAGCAAAATAACTGCAGGCTCTTCTAAGTGCGAATTTTGTGCCATGGTCCGAGGCAACAGACTGTTCCGAGGAACAAAAAGTGGTAGGTCATCGATTTGAATTCTTGCGTTTTGACAGAGAAAAATATTATAATTGAAGTTCCAATATGCATTTGCAGGGACACGAAAGGAGTACATGTATGCCTGCATTTATTTACAGCTTCGATATTTCATTTAACTTAACAATCAGCTGTCTCGTTGCAATGACAATTTCTAATGCAGAATAAACGTTAATAACGGGGGGGGGGGCGCAGCTCTGCGGTCTAACGCGGCGGCGCTCCTATGTGCTAGCGGCCTGGGCTGGGTTTCATGTTCAGTCACATTAATTTGGGGCTTGGGTCTGCTCGTGCTAATACCGCCCTTGAGGGCCAACCATCAAGGCACAGTGAAGTGTACATACCTAAGGATAAAATAAAGTTAGGGCCGCTGTACACTCCTGTGTGAGTGTGCCTGTGCGTATGACTGCGTACGTACGTAAACGGTACTATCATCTCCTGGAAATTTCCAATCCAGAATTCAAGTGCACCCTATGTCACAGTTTAGATTAGCAGACCATAAATTGGCCTGCGAAACAATGAGGACTGCGAGACCAAAGATCGCTTTCGAGAATAGGACCTGCCCAAAGTGCCATATGAAAGTGAAGTTCACGTCCCGTTGAAGTGTAGTTGGAACGTTTATAATGCTCCCCGTGATAAATTCGTTTGAAGAACACACAGTGCTTTCGACTTTCCAGCAGTCTCTTGAAAAAATCAAACTAACGATCACCTATCTTGCTAATCAACCCCCAAGGGACAGAGTTCACATGCCTAAAGATGAGAATTTCAGGGCCACTGTACACTCAGTGTGAGCGTTGTGTGACCTGCGTGCGCCTTTGTGGGCATGAGCGGATGCTCAGGGATGAGAAAAATGGGCATAAATTTTGATCTCCTTGCTGGCTGCCTGTCGAATGTCGTCTTGTTTTTTGCGTAGTGCCCAAAGCGAAGCGAAATAATTGAGCCTGAACTGTCTCGTTAAACAGACTCCGCCTCCAACCTACTGGACCGCCTGGAGCTCCTGCAGCGCCACCTGCGGCGAAGGCATTCGCAGCCGCCACTCTTTGTGCCGTGGCAACTCACCAGCCGACAGCTGCCATCCTGCCGGGTCCCGCCCGCCAGTCGAGTCCCGACCCTGTCCCAGCCTGCCGCTATGCAATCCTGACCACAGCGCCGGATCTGCCGCCGGTTGCAGCTCCTGTCTCAACGGCGGATTCTGCTACAAATCTCGCTGCATCTGCCCCACTTCGTACACCGGTGACCGCTGCCAGACGGTCCTGTCAGAGCAGCCGGTGCCAACGCAGCCGAAACTTCCATTACCGACGGCTTCTCCTCCGAGGCGTCGATGGAAATTCGACTGCCGGCGTCGGGCGTACGGTAGGGGACGCCGTAGGCGCAAAAGCGCAACTGTTTGCCGCAACGGCGGAGTCTGCGACCCGCGCACTGGCGGTGACTGTCGCTGTCCGATGGGTTGGTCCGGGCGTCGATGTCGGAAGCCGTTGTGCCGACCGCAGTGCCGAAACGGTGGAGCTTGCGTCGGCCCAAACCTGTGTGCATGCGCTGCCGGATTTTCGGGCACCCAGTGCCAGACAGGTTGGTCCGCCTCTGGCTACTTTCTAGATGAACTTTTTGCATCTTAAAGTCGAATTTGAAAGATCCTCATTCATGGAAAATGCCTAGTTAGTATTGAGCGTCTTTACCGCTGTCATTGCGCGACGCATACGAGAGCTGTGTAGAATTTGCTCAGTCGCAGCTCTATCTGCATTTCTACCGAGCTCTCGTATGTCTCGTGTGCGTGCGTCAGAGAACTACCATAGAACTTGAACTCTTCATAGTTTATCCCTCGCATACGTTGGCTGCTTTGAGGGGTGACACAAGCGGCTTCTGTGTTGCGTACTTACCGCATCCAACTCTGCTTACATTCCAATTGCGGGCGTCGAATGCCTAATATAGCATGTATTAAATAGGATTTATTTATTTTTTATTAATGAGACATTGTAGAACTGTTTCTAATGATCACTACTAAATTTAGATCAGAAAACGAATGTAAAAATAGAATTTTTTCAGACTGCAGTTCACATGCCACTTTCACCCGCTTCAGCGGACTGCTACCCACCCTGCGTGAACGGCGGCACCTGCATTCGCCCCGGCAAATGCTCCTGCCCACCTGGCTATCGCGGTCGGTTCTGTCATCGGGTTCGCTGCCACCGCAGCCTCTGCTTGAACGGTGGGCGCTGTATCGAATCCGACGGTCTCTGCAGGTGTCGGGTTGGCTTTTACGGAGCCAGATGTCAACGACGGTGAGTGGCGACCGGATGGAGCTTATGTGGGCTGGAATGGAGTGAAGTGAATTGGTGCGGATTGGTGCGGAGTGGAATTGAATTGAGGGGAATAGAGTGGAGGAAAGGGGGAGGATTGGAGGAGAGGGGAAGGATTGGAGTAGAGGGGAAGGATTGGAGGAGAGGGGAAGGATTGGAGGAGAGGGGAAGGACTGGAGGAGAGGGGAGAGAATTGGAGGAGAGGGGAAGGATTGGAGGAGAGAAGAAGGATTGGAGGAGAGGGGAGAGGATTGGAGGAGAGGGGAAGGATTGGAGGAGAGGGGAGAGGATTGGAGGAGAGGGGAAGGATTGGAGGAGAGGGGAGAGGATTGGAGGAGAGGGGAAGGATTGGAGGAGAGGGGAAGGATTGGAGGAGAGGGGAGAGGATTGGAGGAGAGGGGAAGGATTGGAGGAGAGGGGAAGGATTGGAGGAGAGGGGAGGGGAGTGGAGTGGAGTGAAATGGAATTAAATAAAAAGAGTGGACTGGACTGGATTATTGGAGTGAAGGGGTAGGAAAGGGAAACGGTGGAGTAGAGAGAAGTGAAGTGGAATGGAGGGGAGAAGAGTGGATTGGAGTGGAGGGATGGGAAGAGAATGGAAAGGAGAGAGAGGAGCGGACTGAACTGGATTGAATTGGAGTGGGTGGAGTAGAATGAAGGAGATTCGGGTGTATTGGTGCTGCATATATTACAGTGGAGAGTGTTGCATTAGTCTAGACAAAATAATTGCTGAGTTGGGTGAAGTGGAGGTAAGTTAAATAAAAAATTGAATGGAAAATGAGAAATGGCTTGAGTTAGATGTGAAATCTATTAAGCTTCAGCGGACCCGTGAGGCTAAACTTTGTCTTGACACAATCACAACAATCGTGACTTCTCCAGAAACTGCACTCCGGAGCTGAGCTACCGAAAGACCTACAGGCCGGTGGTGAAGCGACTTCGCAAGCCCACGGTGCAGCCCTGCTCGCCCGGCTCAAAGCGCTACTGCCTGCTGAACAGCCTCTCAAAAGTTGTTGTTTTTAAAATCATACTCAGACCGTATTTCACCTGCTCGTCCACTTAAATAGTTTACGGATTAAAAAATCCTTATTCAAAACTACTCGATCTTTTAGTATACAAGTTTTTGTTTTGTAAAGCTAACTAAGAAGTCCCACATAAAAATCTCCAGATTTTGCTATTTTACTTGCTTGAGCATATTAAAAGTTTTTCCTCGGTTCGTAGAATTTTACTCGTATGGTTAAAATTAGCTAGGTTGATCGAATCAAGTCATATTTCGGCACTAAGACAAACAAGCATTGTTTGTATACCTAAAGCACAATAAGATACGTATGGTACTACTATCTGACCAAAGGACCTCATATTTCATCAATACATTTTACCGTTTTCTCCGTTTTAATTTAGTGTTTGTCAACCAGCTCTTAGCTCGTATTCACTTCTTGCCGTCAATTTACCCTGAGCTTTACTTTAAGTAGCCTATGTGGTATACAATTAATAAATATGACAGCGAAGTAACTAATTAATACATGCAATTAAACTTGATCACAATCATTATTACGTAGTTTGTTTTCCTTGAAAAAATTACGCGTACTTTACAATATTCCATGTGCGCAGATAATGGAATCATAAAAACTTTTGCATCGCGTCATTATTGGTTGAAATTTGAATTTTAACTTATTGGACGCCATTACATGCTTAGGAACATGGGACCTAATCTAACTTGTGGTACATCAGGCTAATTCCCATAGTTAAATCACGGAGCAAGAGTCCACTAAAGGATTGGGAGTTTGCTCACTGAATGCTATTGTAACATAAGCAAGGTAAAAATGATTGTGCATCAAGCTGCTGAAAAAATAAACTTTCCATATGAACAAAACTTAGATTCAGTCATTTACGAGGTACTATGAGAGCAAAGATTTTCTAGCTGTCTATAAAGGAGTGGAGCAATATATTACAAGCGCCGAAGTTTCTTATAAAATTGTGTAATGAATCAATGTCTAAAGTTTCAAGCTTGAACAGTCTTGTACTTTTACAATCGAAACAGCAGCAATTCATGAGCGGCCGCATCGCAAACTGCCAGAATCCGACCATCACCAGTTCCACAGCAGCAAACGGCTGTTGGATAACGCAACGAGATTCGAGACACAGGGCGCATCTGTTTGTCGAACAATCGAACGCTGTTCTCGCTTGCTACCGCAAGCCACACGCTGTCCCGGCACTGGCTTCTGGCGACCACTTCAGTCGCGTCTGCCGCGTAGAACAGCCCACCGGGCCCGAAGCAATCTGCCTCGGCCCACTCGTGTCCAACTCGGCGACTTGTTTGGCTCACCAGCTTTAGCTGACCCCCATGACGAAGCCAAAGTAATCTTGGCGTGGCATGGAGAGCCCACGACTCCTGCGGTAGCTGCAATCGTTGCAAAACTCGCAGGCTGGTTCGATCCAGCAGAACAACCACCTGAGGAACGTGCCTGGTAGTAGATGATTTGGACCCGCCGTGGAACACTACAATATATTTCGAATCTGCTTCTATTCGAGCATCTTCTTCGTAGCATCGATCTTTGTCAAGTTCTGAGGCTTCGTCACTGGATGGGTCCGGTCAGTTTGGTTGCTCAATGCCGTGAAAAAAATCTTTGAGCTCTGCCGACTGCAGGCAGGCACCATCTAAGCCACACTGTCTGACACAAAGCCGTCTTTGAGTAGCTGTCAGCATGAAGAGTTGCGGAGCAGCCGGACAAGCTGTTATTCGGAGAGGCCGATCGTTCAGTTCGCTACCTCCAGTGTGAGACATCAGCAGAAAACGCTTCGAGTACTTATGTTGGGCCGGGTGTGGGCAGAAAGCAATCCTACCAGTGCAAACACTTCGTCGACGGGACTCCCTAGGAGTCATCAAGACGGCCACACAGGAGCCTGGCAAGGGCCGGGGCTCAATGCGGGTCGTTGATGCACTAGTCTCAAAAATGCTTCCTCCAGCATCGCTTTCGTAGCCCTCAGTGCATTCTACGTGACAGGCTGATATGGCAACGAAGCCGTCAACTGCTGACTGGACCAGAGAGACTCGCGCCACCAGTTTCGATTCAGGCATTTTGCTATCTGACAGAGCTGCAGCTCCAACTGAATCTCGCAGGCCATCCGTCAAGTGACTTTTTAAATGCTCAGTCCAGTTCAGCAGAAGTCTCTGCTGATTTGGCGAGATCGATGATGATGATGCAAGACATCGAATTTCTCTTACCCGCGATCTCGCCTGTGAAAGAGCGGCTTCCGCTGCATCCAGCACTGCTCCATCGATACTGAATATCTGCGCGGTGGGTGCCTCCCCAGCCACTGGAGACTCATCGGAGACATCGTCTTTGTCTTTCATCTCATTTGCCTTCAACATTAAATACGAATTGAGATATTTTGCTGCAGATCTTGTAAAATACTTATAGTCAGTCTCGTATAACGCTTCTCTCGCCTTAATTTGAAATCTTAGCAACGCTTTTTGTCAGCGAGTGCGTGAAGTATATTCTGCCTCTATGCTATCTTCTGTTCGCTTGCGTGCGTACAACTGGCTGTACATGTATGTACAGCAGGCAGCGTACCTTTTGGCGCTTTGCATAGAATAGTGACAGAGGGACTAAATTTGTGCACTCTGTTTTTCTTTCTTTCTCTCATACTCCTACATCTATCTGCTTCTCCGGGCTTCTTTGGGTCACTAAAGTTGATGCAATTTTGCACGTACGCACGATAATGAATTTTTGGTTTGAGCTTTGCACTCGTGAAAACATGAAAGTCTTAGACTAATATCATATACGATCGAATTTAATGTTTTATACTTGACTGTGCATTTACTTGAAACTTTATAAACAACAATACTGTGTTAAAATCAGAAAACAACCCCATAGTATCGTAGCGTGTTAGTACAAAGGGAGAAAGTTTTGCTGCTTATGAAGAAAACTTTGGTCCACGTTTTCCATAAAAATTCCCTAGCAACACAGCGGTCAGCGATAACACTAGCAATATCCCTCAAGCTTTAGTTGTTCACCAAACAGTAGCTCGACTGACTGCACTACCGATAAATTAATTTGTTCATTAGTTCCAATCCTTTTGCAGTCGCGGTCGTCTTCGTTGAACTGATCCATGATCCAACTGGAAAAATCTTAATAATATATCCAACAACAGTCAAAAGTTCCACCCACCAAGCAATGATATTTTTATTCACCATTTTACTGTGCATTCTAGATGAACCATAAACAACATTCAGTGGGGGAAACTCGTTTAAAAAAAGTTTGTTCCCAGATAGAAGCAAAAGAGTTTTATAAAAAATTAATTAATTGCAAAGCTTACTTTGAAAAATTCGTATCTCGCAAATTCATTTTGCAGAAAGAAATACAGTAAAAATCATGAAATTTGCGAGTTTAGACTTCTTCTATTATAGTTGTCCATGAGCAATTTATGACAGGATGGTTGGTGGAATCGAATCGAATCGAAACGTTAAATCGATATATTTTAGTGCACTAAAATACACATTTATATAAAAAGCAAACCCGCTTAGTAGCACCTCAGCACTAGAGGACCACACCAGCCTGGCGTAGTCCTCAAAAAGCTCGCAGTACTCGGTCAGTAAGCCAAACAGCGCCACCCGATAGTCCATGACGGCGTCCAGGTAGGCGCAGTGAACGCAGCGGCATTTCACGTAGCCGAATGGGTCCAGCAATGTGGCCAATATCGGGCGACGCAGCGGGGCAACCTGATTGACAGTAAATGGGAAGGTGGAATCCTGAGAAGTACAGCTGCAAAATTGGTTAAATCCAGTCCGTAATGATTCTTTCAGCAACGACCACGCATATTCACGACACGATCATGAATAAAGCATACATACACAGGTAAAGCAGCAGGGCCCTGCACTTGAAAATCGATGGATTTTCTCTGGAAGCCAGTCTCCGCTGCAAAATTTGCCAGATAGGAATTAGATAGTTTTTTTTCTACTAAGTTGATAATGCCTCAGCTTCTGAAGATTCGAATTTAAAATAAAGCATGTGTTTTGCCCTATTTTGATTTAAAGGTTTGTCATCATCCTACTTATTTTAGAAATTCCACCTGAGACTGGCAAACAATCATCTGCATTTTTGTGTCATTATCTGGACGTACTTTTGGTGGGTTTTGTCGATGGTAACACAAAAATTTTAAAGAAATGTTACATTTATTGAACCTTAGAGGACTATAATAAACTGTATTTTGCAATTGCGGGTCTTCAAAAAATTGTTCCCTCATTTAGATCACATGCGAATCAAAGTACAATCAAACACATTCGTTTCTTCTCGTACTTTCCATGCATGCATACGAGAAGCAGCTCAAGACTAAATGATGATGTACTACTCTAAACATAGTAAGCACCAGATATTTGGCTCATTCGACTAATTGTGTAATCAAGTAAATTATTTAAATCGTTCACAGCTAATATTGTAATTGCAGTCATTAGGTTTTATCAAAGCTCGTGGATTTGATATGATTTGAATCCCCATAGAATTAAAAAACTATGGGCCAAACCGGATCAACGGGCAGTCGCGCCTTCTCAGCCAGGTGTTCCTCCCGTTCCAATTTAGTCAGACGCCACAGACGTTCGGCATGATTGTGCGGCTCCGACGGTTTAGCGTTGAGCACGAACGTGCGCCAGTAAGACTTCACCCTGGCCTCGCAGTTGCGACGCTTCGGATCGGCGAACAGATCGGTGTAGCATGCGTGAAGCAGCTCGTACTCTTCGTAAGCCATCCACAGCACTCTTAACGTTTTGTAGGGTGGAGTGTTGAATAAAGAATGATTCATTAGTGTTATTTGCATACAAAATTTTTAGGTCCTAACAAGGACCAGAAGGGAGCGATGTCACGGAATCTTTTAATTAATTATTAATGATTAATTATCGCAAATTTAATTATTTATTATATGCGAGCAATATGTTCTCTGCTTACGCCCAAAAGTACAGGACTTCAGTCTACTTCTCAGACTCTGTATCCAAGGTGTTAGAACCCGGTAAGTTTTAAGCGTTTTATGTTTCTGTTGTACTTTGGCCAAATGAACAAGATGCGAGAAGCGATTGCAGGGTAGAAAAAGTCACAAAGGCTTGGAAGGCCGGCTTGCAACTGCATTCGGATCGGACATCGCATTCGGCACTGGGTGTCGCTGTCCCCACGCCAGTTGCGAGTCGACCTGCACCTGCGTGCTGGCTGCATCCAGCTGTTTTGCGCTTAGCCAACGACTCACCCATATGAAGCACTAGCGTGGGCAGCTGGAGAAAGTGCCAAGCGGGGACACGCTGGTGGTGCTCTGAGACCTAAACGCATTATTTGTGGAATCACGAACGCTCGGCCTTTGTCACCGGACGCGAGAACGCCAACCTAGATGCTCTAAAGAACCTGCGCCTCAATAAACAGCTCTACTGACCTAAAGGAGCTGCCACGACGCTACTACTGCGCTCTGCTGGACTACCACACGAACAGTTTGCAGGCGCCTTCGCGATCAACGCGAGGCGGAGTACTCAGACATCAGCATGAGAGCCGCTGTTAAACAGACGGTCCCGCTATTTCGAATTGGCGCGGCAAAAGCATGTCTATCTAGCAGAGCGATTCCACCATCAGGCAGACGTGATTCAACACGGAGCACCTCACGAAAAACCGATGGCCCACGGGCAACGCTGAGGAAGCTTTTGCACGCCTTGAACTAGCGGCAGCTGGACGCTGTCGACGACGACGCGCCGGTCCATCACTGAAGCAGACCGGCGTTACGGGCCGTGCAGTGTGGACTTTGAGTAGGCGCAAAAAGCGCTGACCATTGGCTTCTCGCACTACCGGAAACGCTGAACCACACCCAGGACGTGGTGCGGTTCGCTCGTAGAACACCATGTGGCAAGACGCTAGGGAGCGTAATAAACCTGATACTTACTGGGCCCCTGAAACCACCGAGTGGAACACAGCGCCCATATATATTGTACCGCAAAGCTTTTTAGCCGGCAGCTCGATTGTCTGCAGTCTGTGCTGGACCCGCACCTCCGTTATGAGCAGAACGGGTTCTGGCTGCAACACGGTACGGTGACCTAGATCCTCGCGCTCCGCTGCGTCTAGAGTTCTGTGACACGCTGGCACTATTTCTTATTGTGCTGCTTCTGGACTGGGTGCCCTATCTAATAAACGCACTGCCCTCCCCTCCCCTCAGAGAATCGCACACGCTCGCATCACGGTTGAAGAATTGGTCTTCGTGGTTCCTGCGCTTTATTCCCGCTTCGGGCGTCAGGGACACGGCCCAGCAAAGACAAGTCCTGCTCTACACGGGCGGCAAAGAACTGGCCGAACTCTACAAGCAAATGACCATTACAGGAGAGACCATCGACCAACTTATCAAGGCATTCAAAGACTACTTTACCTGTCGAAACTGCGTGGTTTTTCACGGTATGAGTTCAGAAATTGTGTTCAACAGCCGAATCAGAGCATTGATGCATGGGTCAGTCGGCTCTACAAGACGGCGGAAAGCTGCGAATTTTCTGATCTGCATGACTCGCTCATCCGAGATCAGGTCGTTGCCGGCAGTCACTCTGAGCAACTCAGGCGCACACTGCTGCAGACTTCCAACATCAATCTGCAGGAAGCCTTGCATCAACTGAGCATCCGACTCAAGGATGGTGCCATCCCGGTCTGCCGACCTGCACTTACGCGACAATCGGATGAGAACGCAACAGCACACACTGCACTGCATGTGCAGGCTGCGATTTCTTGTTCTCTAACACGCAAGGTTCATGTATAGGATACTGTTATTCTATTGGCGACGGTTTAGGTTTAGTTCAGGGTTTGGGTTAAGGTTAGGGTTAGGATTTATGTCAGGTTTGAGATTAGGTTTTGCTCAATGTTAGAGTTAGGCTTATTGTTGTGGCTAGATTTATAGATTGGTAGTCAATTGTCGCAAACCTTTTTATGTAAAAATGCGGTTTGTCTCGCGTATAGACAGTGACATTGATAATCTAAATATACAAACAAAAGCTGAGACCAAATTTACCTGGACAAATTTGCCACAACAACGGAGAATCGACATCGTTCTCCACAGGCGCAGGCCATTTCATTCTGGTCCCGAATCTGAGGCTTCTTTTCTGTGTCATCTGGCTTCTTCTGGTCTTCTCTATCCTATAGAAATCCCATTTCTAAAGCAAGATTCTTGAGCTGCTCTTGCTGCTGCTTTTCTTGCTCCTCCTGTTCCTGCTTTTTCTGCTGCTGCTCCATCAGGCAACGCGCTTTCCATCGCTCTTCTCTGGCTTTGGCGCCGCGGTCGGATTTGTAAACAATTTTGCGGGCTGCTTCAGCAAAGTGGCGAGATCCCGACATCTTGAATTCAAATTGTATGCTGAAGAGAGTTTATTAGACAAGCTTTTTAATGAATAACTAAGCTATCCACTTAATTTATGTCATGTATAGATAAAATTGAGCTATCAGCAAAAATCTTTTTCAGCAAAAAGCCCTTTCTCAGTTCAAAGCCAAGCAATGTGTCTGTGGCCAAAATTGAATCATTAAATCGTTAACTAAGTCCACTTGCAAGACTAGGATACTTTCTCCTACTGCAAGACGAAGCTTCATGTAGTAGATAAAAATTCTTTTTCGGCCCTGGAGATTTATACAAATTGCTCCCTCAAAAGGCACGTTCATCTCATATAAAACATAGGCTTAAAGATTTTACGGGATACTATTGAATACTTCCAAATAAAACAGAGCTGAAATAATTTTTTGAAAGTCATTTTCTATGTTTTTTTTTAATTTAACTTTAATTTAAATAGAAAATGGGAGTTTCGGGCTGGGCAAAATTGCTTGACGGCAGAATTCAGGGTGATAAACGGGCTCAGCTTTTGGCTTTATATTGTCTCCTTGGCTGTATGGCTTTTGGCTTATGGCTTATATGACTTGGCTTATATTTGGCTGTTTGCAGTTTCTGCCATAGGCATTTAATGTGGCTGACTGCTAGATTTGGCTAATCTGCCAGAAATGAACGCACTCTTGCAAAAACCGAAGTTGAAATTTGAAGCTGAAGTTGAAGTTGAAACAAGTACAGCTATGTCGAGCGGATTAAGAGGACAATATGAACACTAGAATGGTTGAGCACCTGTGTGTGAATATTTTCTGCAGAAATACCTTGTGTTTTTCGTATTTAGTAGACTTAATTTATTCGTGCATTTTTTGGCCAACTTATTGATAATGCATCGTGCAATAAGAGGCCGTAAAGACGGTCTCTTACTGCGAAGACTCAATTTATTGCATGTCTTAATTTATTTGCACCACGGTGCAGATAAATGCCGCTACCTCCTCGTGGTGAGAGCGGAGAGCCGCGCTTAACTGCTGCGGCGGCCAAATGCGGCAGGACCAAGCGAGGGCAGCGGAGCGCGCGTCGGCGAGTCGAACGCCGTCGCGAGCAAAACTGGCGAGGTCGGCAACGTGGCGCCGCCCGCCGAGCTGCTGCTGCGCTGGCCCAATTGGATCTTCCGGGTGGCGCCGGGGACCATGAGGCTCACCAGCACAGAGCCCCAGCCGTACCAGAGGGCACGCTTCGGGTCGGGACGCTGAACTGCCGCACTCTCAAGGCCACATGGCGGAGAGGGCTGCTGGCGAGGCTAGCGCTCGACCTCAGCTGTGATGTCATCGCACTACAGGAGGTGTCTATCAGAGCCGACCCCAGACTTCACTGTGAGGACCTGGGTGCCGGTTGGACACTCTGGTACACCTCAGCGGATGAGCGAGGCCGTGGAGGAGTTGGAGCGCTGATCGTAGTTTACAGACAGTTTTAGTGCCTGTGCAATTAGCGGGTGCGTTTGTGTTTAGTGTATTTACTTGTCAGCCGTTTTTGTTTTTTTTGACGGTACGAAGCTAATTAATTTTGAATTACTTCTAAAATGCGATAATTATTGCAGTTGCAAAAATAGGCTGTTTTTATTATAGTAAAATTTTACCTATTTTTCATTGGCCAGCTTTTATTTTACTACACACTTTGCCGACGCAGTTAGCGGGCGCATTTGCTAGTATATCTATCGAAAATAATAAATTCTACTAATTGTCCTGATTTCTGGATCACAAACACGATTAGAAAAATCCCTATTGTTTCCAAAGTTGATCGAAATTATATAACTCCTTTTTACTATTACTTTTATGTGATGATTAATGCAGTTGTCAGCTTTTCTAGTTTTTAGTATAGTAATACTATACCTACTTTTAACTGACCAGCATTTTTACTGCACACTTTGCCTACGCAGTTAGCGAGCGCATTTGCTGATATAGCTATCAGAAATAAATTTTACTATTTTCCTGTTATAATTGTTTCGTTCCTTTTTTATTTTGCATAAACATGAGAAGATCATGAACATGAACATGATCTGTTGTTTTGTTAGTCTTTAAATTTCATGTAGCAAATAAGCCAAGCAAAGCTTTGTAGGTCAGCAAAATTCGATCGAATTCAGATAAATTCTGTTAGTCACACTTCAGTTTTATTAAAAGGAAAAGTTCTGCTGTGCAAATTTTATACCTATTACAAGTCTGAGTGTGTAATGTAGACAGTTTATTTTAAGTTTCAAGCTCTGAATTACGAGTTACGCCACTGATGTACGAGCTAAAGCCCCGTAGAATAGCTTCTAATACGAGCTATAGAAACAACATGAACAATAAATTACATTAGCCCAAGAGTTACAGAAATAGGGACAGTGTCCAATGGCTCGCCGCAGGGCTAGCAAGAGAACGAAGTCCACCCGCCGGCGGTGTCCAGCGCATTGGCGTCGCACAGCAGGCAGTCCAGTGAGTCCACATATCGCTGAGTTTGAGCCTGCCCCCCCCCCCTGAACAGGCCCTGCATGGTGAGCAGGACGTCCTGGACAGGTTGGGGGCAGTAGCTTTCGGCACGGATGACGTACACGTAGTCCGAGCTATATTTTTTACAGCTGTCTGCATTAATATTAGTGGTACTCCAGCTAGCACTTGTCCGGCTGGCAGTTTTCCGGCTGGCAATTGTCGACTGGCAGTTGTCGGCTGGCAGTTTTCCGGCTGGCAGTTTTCTCGGCTGGCAGTTTTCCGGCTGGCAGTTTTCTCGGCTGGCAGTTGTCGGCTGGCAGTTGTCGGCTGGCAGTTTTCGGCTGGCAATTGTCGGCTGGCAGTTGTCGGCTGGCAATTGTCGGCTGGCAGTTGGGGTGGACCCGCCGTGAGCGCCGCGCTGTCACCAGTTTTGCACCCCGAACAAAGAAATTGGTAGTGAATGTGACAAGATTCGCAAACTAGCTAGTGATGTTATCGGGTTGTATTAGTAGTACTAGTACGAGTAGAATACAATAAACGAAGCATTAGGCAGTTCATCAAGAGTAAGATGAGATGAAATGAGAATTGAGACTCGCTGCTTTTGCTTTTACAGTTTGATTGTTACGAAAGGGATTACGGATTATATTTGTGATGGTCGATGGTCAAAGGTACCCAGGCAGCAGGCCAGTAAGACGGAAAAGATGGAACAGATAGTGGTACTCAACGTGGTGGCCGCTGCATCACAGACCTCCGTCACCCCCCCTCCCCCAGGCAATCGGGGGGCGCGGTCAACACCAGAAACTGTTGTAACATACGAGCGTATTACAAGAAGCAAGCCATTGCGCAAATTTATTAACATCAACTGTAATGATATAAGTATAAAACCTTTTTAATATAAATGATCACCAAGTTGAAGCGTTACAAAATGAAGTTTAGAGTTTAGTCAAAGAAGGAAAATAGAAAGGCCGAGTTATTCATAGTCAAACCTCTATAAATCTGCACGAGCTATGAAAATGCTGAAATTGATTAAATTTACAATAAAGTGTTTCAAATATATATGCTTAGAATAGAGCGATAGAGCCGATATCTAGTCTTTAGGAGTACTTTGTCTTAAAGATTGAAGAAAATATGTAACACAAGTAGCATTGTGGTAGTTATTGCGTACATTTGTAATGTTTCACTGTCACTAACAGTGAAAATATTTAAGATTTAAGACCTTTTTACGAGCTGCCCCACGATCGATCGAAATCGATCGAAAGTTCCACGATCGATGATCCTAGAGCAGGGGTCGACAGGCCCGCAAGTCACATGCGGCCCACAAAGCCTCTCTAGGTTGATCTCTCAGCTGTCTTTTCTCTAATCTCCTCTTTTTTCGCCTCGCTTAGCCTCTCGCCCCTCCTTTCTCCGATATCTCATCTCTCTTCACTATTCTCTCCTCTCCTCTGACCCACATTTATGCGCTAGGTTCTCGATCTGGTGCTCAAGGTAAAAAACTTTGCTGACCCCTGTCCTAGAGAGAAAGCGTTCACAAAACACGGTCACAGGCTAAAATGGTGACCCTCTATTCTCTAAAATATAAAATAAAAAACCATAAATAAAAAACAAACGGTAGAATTTTTATACAGGAATAATAATACGTGTATCAATAAGGCTCAAATAGGATTCGTGCTTTCCTGATTTAAACTCGAAAAAAGAATGCTTTATTAAGTACACGATCTAATAAGGTATTTTGAAACGATTTGCACGCACATTAGGCAATAAAGTTCAAAAAACTCACTGCAGAAGTGAAATACAAAATATGCTAAACAGTTTGGCAAGGTGGATCAACAACCCAACAGTCTGACGAGCGGCACTTGACGAGAGACATGGTGGTTCCAGATGGATGCCATTCAACGATAGCCGCGGCGGCTGCAGAAGTTTCGACACTGATGGGGAACAGTTAGAATATTTTGAGCACAGCTGAGCGCACGGAGGGCACACTAAACTGCCATAGTACAGGCTGTAGTTCCCAGCTAAAGAAAAATCCACTTTGCCGCCACCAACTGGACAGGCGAATTCTCTACCACCAGCCAAGGTGACAATCGGCGCGCCGCCGGTTGCTGGGGGGCACCGAACAGGATAGCAACCGCTGCCGTATGTGGCGGCCGCGTGCCTGCGACCACAGAACTGCAATTGGAATGGCTCAGGCTGGATGAGGCATACGGATTTCGATCCGAACAGCTCCATGCCGGGATTAGCCGATTTCACTGGCTGATTGCCAATTCGAAAACAGTCAGAATTGCGATCAGTGGATTTGCTCAAGGTAGTGTAGGCCTGAGGATAAGGACAATAGTCGGCAAAGCGACTCGTACCACCGTAGCGAGTAAAGGATTCTGAGCTTAGAAGTTTCACACCTCCCGGAGATAGACCAGCCTGCTGAATGTTGACATCGCCGCCAAAGTACTGATACTCCAGCGGTAGTTCATTAGACAGCTCATCCAGATTGCAGTACCGCTTGGAGCGGCGATCATCGGAGCAGCCAGTGCGAAGCATGGCGTCTCCCCGAGGCCCAGTATGCTTCGGTGCCAAATTGCAGTAAGGCCAGGCCGATTGATGATGCGACACCATCCAGTCGTAGCAGCTATTGTAGACAAACTTGCAGCCTAGATTGCGACCCCAGGCAATTGGCTGAGCCGTTGAATAGTTTGCAGAGTACCTGCAATGAGTGATGCAATAATGAAATCGATTAAGGCAAAGCTTTTTTGATCGGAGAAGGAAAAATGACAGTAATGAAATCGCGTTGATTGCGTCAAAAACTACTCGAGATTGCACAGTTTTAGAAACAAGTCAAAATTATATAGATCTTTCTTATACATGCCTTTTTCTAACCGGATCTTCAAGGTATGTACTGTGCAGTTTTGATAGGACTTTAAACGCTAAAGAGCGCGTCATTGACATGGGTTCATGATCCCAGTGAAGACGAATAAATTAAAAATAGAAAAATTGTGAGGGTCAGGGTCATATGAAGTTGGCACATAGACATAACTAATCCTACACGCTACTCCGAGGAAATCTGCCATAGACATTTTTCGTGATTCCATAGCGACGCCTGATAGAATACACAGTTTTTCTCTTTACGTCCAGCCATCGCGAAATGTGCTCAGCACTATCACCTCTCTCGATGGCAGCAGCGACAATCAGGTCGTACTTTTCGTTGCTTATCTTGCGATAGGGTTCTTGCCCTGCAGGATTCTGCTCATCCACTGCATCTTGGGCTGTAGCAAAACTTTCGTCACTGCTCTGCTCGCTAAATTCTTCGTCTGCCATATCTATGTCTGTCTAATGAAATCTGTTCTTTACTATGGTTTAAGGCTTGCACAACTATGGAAAGGATTAATTGCGCGCCAGAATTCTCAAATTGGTTGCTCCACAGACCCCCTTCGGGCCATAGACGATGAAAAGCAAGTCTTCAATAGCTTGATTTTCCCACTAAGGATTAAATTGCTTGCTCCTAGGCTCAATTGGCTTGAAAAATGCTATAGTAGATCAGTAGAAGAGTTAGTTTTTTTACTAAAAATATTCGTTTTGTATTTCTCACCAGCCGGTATCTTCTAAGAAGGCAAGTGTGAACTCCGAAACAACAGACGAGCCCGTATATGCGGCGGTCATGAGTTCGCTTTCCAAAAGACGCTTCTCCCAGTGAGTCAGCGCCGAGCCCAGTTTGCCCTGATTCTCCAGTGGTAAGCCGGGCATTTTGGGACAGTTAAAGTGCGCCCGCACTAACGAAACGAGGCGAGGCGTGACTACGTAGTGTCTGGTTAGGTTGTAAACACCTCGTGCGGAACGCCAAGGCTCTTTGGTCTGCAATGAATTCGTAAATTCGCTCAGCAGAATGTTTCTATTAGACTTAGGCTTGGTATTTTTTTGAAAAAAGCACTGCAGTTTTATGGTATCTACGAGCGTACGAGTAACAGTAGAAATACCAAGCACCAAACTACATTTAAACCAGTGAGTTTTATTTAAGATCTTAAGGACGCATGTTTAGATATTTTTTTTTTTTTTGCTTTACAGGTATTAAATGAGATTAAACAGTAGCACGATCGATACAATTTGACTATGCACTACTTATCAGGTAGCTTGTGAAAATCCATTGCTCTGATTTCAAGTTGTGTTTTCAGCCCAATAAAAAATCAAAACAGCAACTCCCAGAGAAATATTTAAGATGATAATTAAATATTCGTACATTAAAATACAGAGATTTCATAGGAATTATCCTTTTGTAGCCCGATAGTTAGTCCGCTACGCTTCTAGAACGACGCAGAATCATTGACATTGAGTTAATCCTTACGCCGTTTGTTAAGGCAAAGCTTTTTTGATCGGAGGGGAGCGTACAATTAATGGAAAACTTAGTAACGGACTTCAATAAGTAAGTCACAGGTATACCTGAATAACGGTATCGTTGCCCCACTGATACAGTGTTACTCCGTCGTCCTCAATTAATCCCAACGCAGGCATATTAGTAGCGGGATTGCGCGGAGTTCTCGGGACGCCGTTGTCTTGGCGCATAAATGCGAATAGGGTAGCCGTGACACCCAGAGCGTGAAGCAGTTCGTGCCTAGCTGTGTACTGAGCCTCCGCCTGAGTTGTGGAGACATGCGAAAGTATAGCAAACTGCATTGACTCTGTGTCCGCAGATAATTATTGCACGTAGGTCTCTAGCAGCAGACACTTAAGTATCTCTGCTAAAGCCATTAACAAATCACTCACCGGATCGACAAGAAACCGACTACTAGACGTTGACCGACCTCTATCTGATCTACGACGGCACAAATTGATGTACCCAGCAAGGGGCGGTCAGTCAGGCCATCCAGCTGGCAGTGGGCCGAGTAGCCTAGCGTCTGACTGTCCGGCCCACCGCAGCGCACAGTGTCGTAGGCGGACACGTACAGGGCGTAGTTATAAGGCCAGCGAACTCCGGCGCCGCGACTGCCGCTGTGCTGGAGGCGGCCGCCATCTTGGGCCGGGGTAAGCTCGCGGCACAGGTCCAGGTGAGCGGCCGGCACGCTGGTGTGGCCGCAGAAAGCGGAACTGGAGCACCCGTCGGCGCAATAGTGCAAGAAGGCGCCGGTGACTGGACTGCGGACAACTCGGACTTTGTTGGACTTGCACGGCCTAGGCAGCCAGAATGCCACAGGCGGTGCCGACGACTGGTGGCGCACCTGTGCATGCATTGCGCGTTGGGATTTCTAAGATGAGCTTCTGCCATATAACTAGAAACGCAGCGATAAATCAAAGTTTTGGTTGATCTTGGTTGAAGATCGTTGATTAACCGAAACTTTGATTTATCATCGCTGCGTCTCTATGCTTCAATCATTTGCTCTGAAACTTTTATCACTTCTTGACGCATGTCTCAGCTTTGCAATGACATCTTAGACGCATGATTGTCTTTTGTATTTCCCGAGATATTTGCTTCCAAAATGTGTTTGTAAGGGATGCCACTGAATTCGTCATTGGACACGCTTTGCATTCATGCCATTGTTTTTTCTTTAGGACAGAAAATTTCTGCTTATTAAATTTTAAAGCTGAATGTGGCGTCAGAGTAAGGAATGCATCCCAAAACATGAATTCATTTTTTTGTTCGAATTATCTGTTCAGAGGAAAAATATTTGTTGGGAAACCCACACATCTTCTGATAGTTGCTTTGTCTTTGAAAACTTCCAATACGGTTTTCATTCTAGCTAAAAAAAACCTTAACTTGATGCGAAATATCGGTCGCTAAGCCGAGAATTTAAGCCCCTCTGTAGATGCTGAAATCGCCTTAAGAAACAACATTTACACGAAGTCCAAAGCGTAAACGCACCGACAACACGGATTGCCAATAGAGAACTGAATCTTCAACAAGCCTCCGCAGAGTGACAGACTCCGAATCTGTGGCGGCAGCTAATGAAGGTTCATAATGCACCAGAATTCGAAGAGGCTCAGTAATTTGAGTAGTAGTTGTAGCTGATTGAATTGCAACAACATCGCGTTCTCGACGAGCGAGCTCTGGTCCCTCGATTGACGTGGCTAAGGACGGAGCAGAGAATCCGCCGGTTTTGAAACCGTCATCAACGCACAGACTGCCGCTGGCTGGCGAATGACGCGGCAAACGGTGCAGGCAGTCCGCGACGGCCTCGACTGACCTTAGCACCAGTAGAAGTGCCGCGAAGTTCATGGCGTTGTCCAGCCAGAGATGGTCCGATTGATAATTCACCGATAATCAACGGTCAGGAACTGCAAGCTAAATTAGTTGGTTAAACAACATAGTGTAAATTTACTGCTTTTAATACAAAGTGAGGAGAACCACATTGCAGTAACAGGAGCCCGATCGACCTTATTACTAGTACGCTGCAGTTGACAACTTGCAGCGATCTTTACAGCGATTAGTGTCAAGATGAAACTCAGCACCATGCTTGAGGTAAATAATGAATTTTGAGGCACACAGTACCAGTATACGAGTATACAGCATGCAATTATCAAGTGTGTCGGGGCACTTCTCTTTTGTCTTTGTGATCGACGTATGGCTCAATTTGATGTTGGTTGAGGGTTAGGCAGTAACTAACGCACTTAAGCACTGCTTACATAGTAATTTAATACAGCTTGGAACTCAACGTAAAGAGACAGATTTTCTATCTTATACTAGCTTGGGACACTGTAGGACAAGAATTGTAGATTGTATCGAATCTACCTGTATCGAATCTATCTCTAAACAGATTTTCTTCTAAAAACAAAACAAAAATAAGCGAATACATAGGCCCACAGAGTGTGGAATTATATATATATATATAATTGTGTATTGTATTCCTATATATGTATGTATTTGTATGTATTCCTATGTATTGTTAGGAAAAGTAAGGAAAGTGGGGAAAAGTAAATAACCCGAAATTATGCACTTCCAACTAATAAATAAAATAAAATTTCAAGATAGATATATTTTAGATTTTAAGGTACAGCACTAAAGAGATAAAATATTAGAAGCAGTGTACTCCAGTTTTTCAACAGATGCGCAAGTAGATTCAGGATATGAGTTGTTAATATTTACTTTCAGTAGTATAATAAATATGGTCGCAATGCTTTGTATTGTTATAGAAAACTGGCACAAAGAAAGAAGCAATTAATTAAACGCAAAAACGAAGAGCTGACTTAACAATAAAAAAATTAACAAACATGTGAACGCATTTCGACTACTCACGACAAAGACATTGCAACGCTGGTTATATTACCGGTATAGTAAGCCAGGCGTTATTAGTCAAGCCAGAATGATTTAAATTAATTTCTATCTAATCCTGTTGCTCTTGTTGCAACAAAAAGGAAAGGAAATTGCAAAAACCAACACTGCAAGACAAAATAAAAGAGAAGGCAGAAAACTTGATTAGAAACGTATACGATAGAGATGCTTGATTAGGCGCCCATTCAAATCGGAGCATCTTGAGTTGTAGCTTGTTAATTTACTTGGTACTGATTATGCCCATGTTCAAAAGCAATGAAAATCGAAGAATTAAAATTTAATCAATTTATTTCTTACCATTTTGTTAGATTCTAAATTTGGGTCAATATAAAAAAAAATATAGACTGCTGCAGTGCTGTAGTCAGCATATCTTAGGTGAGGATTTACCAGCCCCCGCCCCCATCACTAATTATTAGAATATTGTAGGCAGTCTAGTTTACGTACGCTAGTACTAAACTGATACAGACCACAGTCTGACTTGTGGTACAGACTGAGGGCGTTAACCTAAGGTGTACTTTTTGTATTGAATCAGTCGTCATTTACATGCACTTACATTTACATCATTTACAAATACAGGTTCGTACTCTGTACTTGATTCAGAGGTGCTCAAAATGTGACTACTTTGACGATATTCTGTACTACAGCGTCAAATTTTTTAAGTTTTCATTTTGCCACGAGTATGATTAAACTGAACGCTTTCAGTGGCAACTAGACTAAAAAAGTATACTAAAGCTCAGTCTTGGCAGAATCATCATGAGCTGCAGCCTCTTCAGACGCGGATTCAGCCGTTGCCTCTTCGGTCTTGGCCTCCTTATCATCTGTCGCCGCTGATGGCAAAGTTGGCGGCTCTTCAATGGGCAAAGCAATGAGTGGCTCAGTGCAAACCCGAGCGGTTTCCAAGCACAGTTGGCGTTCAAACTGATCCATAGTCAGCGGCTTGGGCTGGCTGAGCTGCAGCAGGGATTTTGTAGCCTCTTCGTGATCGTCCAGCAGCGATTCGCATCGCATGCGCAGCCAGTTGTCAACCGAGGAGCCGCTGGTCAGGCGGCTCGTATCGGCCGCTTGGCCGTCAGTTCGAGTTAATGGCACAAACGATCGAATACTTGGCTGGCTGGAGTGCGGCGAGTGGCCCCAGGATGACTGCACCTGTTCGCATATAGTCTCCAGCGCGTTGGTCAGGTGCGTGTCCGAGCTGTAAGGGCGGTGGATAGATGCGTCACATTTTAGCGCCAGGATAGTGCACTGATATGATGGATAGTGTCAGGATAGTGCACTGATATGGTTAATAGTGTCAGGATAGTGCACTGATATGATTAATAGTGTCAGGATAGTGCACTGATATGATTAATAGTGTCAGGATAGTGCACTGATATGATTAATAGTGTCAGGATAGTGCACTGATATGATTAATAGTGTCAGGATAGTGCACTGATATGATGGATAGTGTCAGGATAGTGCACTGGTATGATAGATAGTGTCAGGATAGTGCACTGGTATGATGGATAGTGTCAGGATAGTGCACTGATATGATGGATAGTGTCAGGATAGTGCACTGGTATGATGGATAGTGTCAGGATAGTGCACTGGTATGATGGATAGTGTCAGGATAGTGCACTGATATGATGGATAGTGTCAGGATAGTGCACTGATATGATGGATAGTGTCAGGATAGTGCACTGATATGGTGGATAGTGTCAGGATAGTGCACTGATATGAGTGCCAGGATAGTGCACTGGTATGATGGATAGTGTCAGGATAGTGCACTGATATGATGGATAGTGTCAGGATAGTGCACTGGTATGATGGATAGTGTCAGGATAGTGCACTGATATGATGGATAGTGTCAGGATAGTGCACTGATATGATGGATAGTGTCAGGATAGTGCACTGATATGGTGGATAGTGTCAGGATAGTGCACTGATATGGTGGATAGTGTCAGGATAGTGCACTGATATGGTGGATAGTGTCAGGATAGTGCACTGATATGGTGGATAGTCAGGATAGTGCACTGGTATGATAGTGATAGTGTCAGGATAGTGCACTGGTATGATGGGTAGTGTCAGGATAGTGCACTGATATGATTAATAGTGTCAGGATAGTGCACTGGTATGATGGATAGTGTCAGGATAGTGCACTGGTATGATGGATAGTGTCAGGATAGTGCACTGATATGATAGGATAGTGTCAGGATAGTGCACTGGTATGAGGATAGTGCACTGTATGATGTAGTGTCAGGATAGTGCACTGATATGATGGATAGTGTCAGGATAGTGCACTGGTATGATGGATAGTGTCAGGATAGTGCACTGGTATGATGGGTAGTGTCAGGATAGTGCACTGATATGGTGGATAGTGTCAGGATAGTGCACTGATATGGTGGATAGTGTCAGGATAGTTTCTATTCGAAAATATTTGAGAATCCATAGCCTAAATCAAACCAACCAGAATCTAACGTACCGAGCATAGGGGACTTTAGTGACACGTTGATTGCCCTTGGAGTCAACCCGGAAGCTACCAGAATCCACTGTGCGACCTTCGTTAGCTTCGTTTTCAACATTCTGGTGCAGCTGGCGAGCAACTATACGACAGGCGGAGCAAACCAAGTCAGCGTCATTGGCACCGCTGACAGAGACGACTGACACAGTTAGTAACAGTGATGCAGCTAGCAGCTTTGGACTGGTCAGCAGCCCGGAATGGCTACGTGCCAGGACAGAGTATGGATCCCTACTCATTTATCAGAAGCATGAATTGAAGTTTTTTTGTAAAAATATAAATATGAACGATCTTCAAATAATAACTCACACGAATACTTGAAGTATTAATACAAATGATTAGCTACAAAGCGAAATTAGGCAATCAGCTTGATTAGCACGATAGATGGTTTAGTTAGGGTCGGCAGTCAAATGTGGACCCATTGTTTACATTGTTTATACCAAGTTAGTAAGCTCGTATTAGCAAGAACAGACTGACCTGTTGGTTCATCTAGTGAAAGTAAATATAAGGAATTAATGGATTGATTTATAGTTCACATATTCCTTGTAGAGCCTATTAAAATAAAAAGAATTTAAATAGTATGTGCTTAAAGTTGTATTATTCAACTTCTTTGTAACTTTTTTAATTTTGCCTGCATTGCTTAGGTTTTATTATAATTAAATCGGCTGATGTCAATCAGTCATTGAATTAATATTGAAAATTTATTTATAGCCTTTTAAAATCGAAGCCAAACGCAGGATTGTAGGACGACCATTATTAGTGTACATTATTAGTGAAACAACTAATTAATGTCTAGATAATATTTGCATAAATTTGTTAAACGATTCTAAAGACAAAAGGATATAACTGATAAGATACAGTAAAGTGTTGAATCTTTAGCTGACAGATCTTACGGTTTTAAACATTACAAGGGCACCTGCCATTCAATTTTCATGCAACAATATCTAGGTAGAATATATAGGATAGTGCCACAATACCATGTTAATTGATATACAGAGCCATAACAATGCAGCCATGACTTTTCAGAGTAATAGGCTAACTCGTTAAGATTTAGTCAACCCCTATCTTGCAAAATGACTAAATCGTATATAGTTGTTAATGTCTCTATGTAATTGATGTCAAATCAAATTCAAGAATATGCATAAGATTTATCTGTCTACATTACTCAACAATATATAGTCGATTAAAATAAACAACAAGCGAGAAAGAAGTTCGAAAGCAAAATTTTATTAACGCACAAGTACGACAATTTATTTAAACACTCAATAGGAACAAACAAATGCCAGACAGCGTAC
The DNA here is from genome assembly GCA_002269645.1 of Macrostomum lignano. Taxonomy (NCBI): domain Eukaryota; kingdom Metazoa; phylum Platyhelminthes; family Macrostomidae; genus Macrostomum; species Macrostomum lignano. The sequence goes on along the minus strand of NIVC01002816.1, from coordinate 9,506 downwards.
GATTCCACAATGTCATATTGTTGCGCTAGCGTCAGGTCACGGGACACAAATCAGGCTTCAGTTGAACCAGCAGCTGTAATGGGGTTAGTGGAAAATATCGTAAGGAAAAATCGTAGAGATCAATTAGATTGAATCCTATATGGCCTGCTTTTTGTGCATCAACTTGGACTTCTGCCGTATAAATTCAACTGCCAGCCTTCTGACTTCCACAGATTGACTGCCGATCCTAACCCTAAGCCTAAACCCTACCCTAATCTAAATTGTCGGCAGTCAATTTTTAGTCATGCTCTCTGGCCGCACTGTATAACACGCCCTCCGCGTACACAAAGAAAAACGAATTCTTTCTATCTTGGCGTCAACCGGAATATGCAAACCTTCAAAATGCTTTATGCGGAGCAATAGGCCAGTATATCATAGCTCTACATGTTTAAACATTAAATTTAATAAAACTTACCATCCTTATCGGATCCAGCATTCTTTGGGAACAGCTCAACTCGAGCCACAAGTCCCGGCCCGGCTGTGTCAAGCCAAGCCACAGCCTGCTGGCTCAGGTCAACACCGCCGCCGCAGTGCTGACGCAGCAGAACGCCGATACAGCGCCCGCCGTAGCAGTCGGCCAGAAAGTAAGCCGCCTGCCCGTGAGCAGCTGTTAGCCTGAGCACCAGCCGCTCAACCCAGTGAAAACCCGGACTATTAAATACGGAGCCGACCTCCGCGATGTCCGACTCGTCACAGTCTTGCTGCAACTCGGCGTCGGCCAGTCGGTCAAGCGCACACTCGGACAGCGGCGGCTGCGGCGCCAGATGAAGCAGAGCGTCAAAAGAGTCTGGCGCCGATCGAAAAGCGCCGGCCATAGAGGACGCAGAAAGCAGCTCAGACCTAGGACTGGCCAGACGGGTCTCGAAGGCGGCCAGAGCGGCCCGAGCGCACCGCTGAAGCCGGCCGAGCAGTTGGGTGTCCGGCCGGGCGGTGGTGAGCATGGACTCTGTCCGGTCCTGCGGGCAGGCGATGAACATGGCTGGTAGGTGGCGCCGGCGCTTGCGAAAGTCGGCCTCGATGCTCGCTCGATCGGCGCCGCTCAGGGACTCGTTCAGATTGACAATCAGCGGTTGTTGCTGGACAATTAAGGAAAAATTGAGAGTGCTGGGTAACAATATATTAAAAATAAACTTTTGTAGAAGGGTTGTGGCCCTTGTGCAAGGCCTTTGGCGACATTGTCCTGAGCACATACAAGCGCGGGGATACTGCCCGCAGACACGCACTTACACACACGCTCACAAAGGGTGTACAACGGCCCTAACTTTCTAAGCGTCCCATAGGGTCCTAGGCCAATTTTTGTGCACTAAGCCCCAAATTAATGTGCGCGCGCACGGGGGTCGAACAAGCGGTCGTGACGCGAGACTCAGACGCGTTTACCGCTGAGCTGCTATGTCCTCTCTGCTGGAGTACAATAGAAAGGGCATATAGAAATGTACGCACATCCACGGATATGTACGCAGTACACAGATGTACATTTACATCTGTACTTGATTGCTTTCTCGATCTTGAGATCATAATTCGAAATCATTGTCCAAACTATGAATACTACTGGTTTCTAAGAACTTAAAAATCCTCATTAGCTGAGGGGATTGAAGCTTAGTGGTTTGAGCGTCGGACTCACGATCGAAAGCTCGGGATTCGATTATCGGCCCATTCTCTGAACAATCGGATCCTTAAGCAAGGCACTTAACTCTGCATTGCTTCAGTTCACCCATCTGTAAAACAGGTATCAGCATTAGCTGGGGTAATTGAGGGTTTGGCGACCCCCCCCCCCGTCCTTGGACTGAACAGCCGTACGCAAGCACCCTTTCACAGGCACCCCAAAGTCTTCTAATGATTTTAAATAAAAAGAATCTAGGAGTTTAGGTCTTTTTGAAAGCCTCTTGAGTTGTTAGACCATTTATCCCTGCTAGTTGGCTTTGACAATTAATTTCACAGACATTCGCTATTACATGTAGGTTGCAAAAAGCGACTTCATTTATTATGATTGATGTTTAATTTAGTTTACATTAAAAATGTCACTAAGCAAGGGTGCACCCAGGGGGGGGGGGGAGGGGGGTTGTTAGTTGCCCTCCGTTAGGCGACCTGAAGAAAATCAAAGGGGGGAACAAGTGCATTTTTGCCACAATACAAAGCCGCCCCCTCCGCCCCTTGGGGTCTTTACCCTCCAGAATCCACCCCTCAACAGATTTCTGGTGGCACCACTGTCACTAAGAGTATCCTTAAATAAAAAGAAAACTTAAAATGAGTAGACAATAAGGACAATAAGGAAAATCAGAATACCAAGACCCCTTAGCTTCAGGATCGGGACGAATTAGCTTCAGGATCGGGATTCATGAGCTTTACGGGATTTGGACCCATTAGCTTCAGGACTTGAACCCATTAGCTTTTGGATCGGGACGAATTAGATTCAGGATCGGGACTCATAAGATTCAGGATTGGAATTCATTAGCTTCAGGATCAGGACTCATTGGCTTCAGGATCGGGACTCAGTAGCTTCAGGATCGGAACTCAGTAGCTTCAGGATCGGAATTCACTAGCTTCAGGATCGGAACCAATTAGATTCAGGATCGGGACTCATAAGATTCAGGATTGGAATTCATTAGCTTCAGGATCAGGACTCATTGGCTTCAGGATCGGGACTCAGTAGCTTCAGGATCGGAACTCAGTAGCTTCAGGATCGGAATTCACTAGCTTCAGGATCGGAACCAATTAGATTCAGGATCGGGATTCATTAGCTTCAGGATCAGGACTCATGAGCTTCAGGATCGGAACTCAGTAGCTTCAAGATCGGAATTCACTAGCTTCAGGATCGGAATTCACTAGCTTCAAGATCGGAATTCACTAGCTTCAGGATCAGGACTCATGAGCTTCAGGATCGGGACTCAGTAGCTTCAGGATCGGAATTCATTAGCTTCAGGATCGGAATTTATTAGCTTCAGGATCGGAACCAATTAGATTCAGGATCGGAATTAATTAACTTCAGGATCGGGACTCGTTAGCCCGGGATTCATCGGGATCTACCAGAACCTATCAGCGTCTCGTTATATATTCAGATTAAGGAGGATACGCTCGTAAAGAGACCATTGACGTTCTTAATGAAATGAAATGAAGCTTTGATTCAAGGATCACGCGGTGCGCAGATACACTACAAAGAAACATTTCAATTCTCACCGCAAAGTCGTGCCTGGCCAGCAGCTGCAGGAATAATAAAAAGCCTCGCATAGCCGAGCAGGGTGACGCATCGATGGCCACCCAGGCGCACAGCAGTTCAACAGCCAGAGCATCCACAGCCATGTTCAGCAGCATGTGTCCGGCCAGCCAGCGAAGGCACAGTCGGACAGTTTCACTGTGAGTTGGCCGCTGGCTAGTCAGGCCGCGAAGTGCGCCAGCCAAAGCTGGCAGCAGCACGAGTTCGCGTTCTAATTGACGAGACTCTGTGCAGTCAGCTTGAATGAGCAGCTGCTGCTGTTGTTGAGCAGTTGACTGGCCAGAGCTCAGGCCTGCCTGCCTAGCTAGTGCGGCCTCTTTTGGCAGGGCCAATCTCAGGTAGAATCTGTGCCGCCTACGCCAGGTGACCAGGACGCCGGAGCGGCAGGCGATAATTTCGCTGGCCTCGGTTCGAGACAGACGAGAACGCATGGTCTGCGATGTTGTTGGGTAATTAGTGTGATAGGTAGAGCATCATTGGTGGATTTTAGTGCTGGTAGGATTTGTGGCTTTTATTTTTTCCTTATTTTTTAGTATTTGTCTGGTACCCTGCTACGAAAAGCTAAGTTGATGTTCTTCTTGCAAAGGAAATCCCAGGGGACACTGGGAAGCACGATCGGATCCCTGTCCATTGTGATTCTCCATGGTTTCGCTAATTCGCTTACTACCCTGGGATGCCTGTCACATTGTGATTCTCTATGGTTTCGCTTACTACCTTGGGTGACTCAGTTAGGGTTTCACAAACTGGGGATTTCAGAACCCTGTCTGATTGGCAAACCGTCTGTGTATGGTAATTAACTGCCAATAAGGATGGAAGCTTTAAGACTCATGCAATTTGTACACGTGAACTAATAGTTCTGTCTATGGGCAGGAATCAGGGAAATCCCAGTCTCGTTGAGTCTCATTACTGTCTGAAAATCCTTTGTCTCATCATTTTGAGGTCGCCACAAGGCACTAACCATAGACGAAACTAGTGGGCACGGAACATGGATGAAGGAATAGAAAGGATCGCTCATCTGAAAGCGAGTATATGGCCAAGACTTCCTTAAAATTGGGATATTCCCCCCCCATGAATTTTATTGGCTGATGGAATTTAATAATAGTCCCCCCCTAAGTTCTTACTGACTGAAGCTTGTACAAGGGGAAATTCCAAAGTCACGGATTAACGCGCATAGGAAAAGAATGCACTATTTATTATTTTAAAGACATACAAGTAACATGGCCTGACATGACATTTGCGTTCTTTTGCCTGGTAAACAAATTTTGCCTCTTGATAGACCGGCAGTTAGTTTGTATTTTTTGTACTTGACTGATTATGTAGAGAGAATTGAAGGAGGCAGTGATTGAAACAAATAACAAATTGTTGCAAAAGTTAAGAAACAAGACAACTAAGCATAAAGCGATTGAACTTTGAAGAAATGGGGGGCAAGTTAGTCAGTGAAAAGTAAAAATGTCAAGTTACTTTTCGTAGCTTATTTAGAACCATATTCGAATGGGAAAGCTTTATTTGCTGATCCTCTATGCTAAAATTAAAAGAAAGAAGCCGATACTTTTTATGTGGCAAAGTTGGAAATAGTTATGAAGAAATGTTTGTTTAAAAAATAGTCTATTTTTTCGCTATTTTTTCTGACTAACTTGCATATAACAAAGAAGCTGCAGCGTAGCTGGGTATTGCATTGGTATTGCGCCAGGGTTAGCTAGGTTTTTTCTCTTTCCATTGGCGAAAGACCCTTGAGATAACAACGAGTTTGAGTCTGGAGAAAAATGTTTGTCGCACAGCACAGTATTTCGCGTTGGCGTAAACTTTGGACTAGTCTTTATGCTCGATAGTCAAATAGAGAGCTGCTGGCTTGATTCAGCTTTAGACGAAAATAACTTATCACAGAACAAAAACAAAGCTACTTGTTGCATGTACGTTGGCTAGACATCTATAACTGCCTTCTTCCTCTGGGCCATGACGGCTTAGGGGAAAGAAATTAGCGTTTAAAACAAGAAACAAGCCTAGTATGCATGCTAATCGTGACTTTGGAATTTCCCCTCGTACAAGCTTCAGCCAGTAAGAAATTAGGGGGGGGACTATTATTAAATTCCAGCAGCCAATGAAATTCATGGGGGGGATATCCCAATTTTTAGTAGGTTTTGGCCATAGACTCGCTTTCAGATGAGCGATCCTTTCTTTTCCTTCATCCATGGCACGGAACAGATTCCTGCCCGCGTTCAAAAAAATTACTTCTCGCCACTTTAGTCTGTGGTAATACCAAGGTGTTTTAAGTGTATTTTAAACTGTACTTTTATTTCCCCTCTTCCATGGCTAAGATAGGTCAGTCAGTCGCTACGCGGGGCAAAGAAAATATCTTTTTAGTCTGTTCCATGGATGAAGGAATAGAAAGGATCGCTACTGAATGCCTTTAAGTAGACAGCAGATGCAAAGGTTAAAACAAGTCGCCCATCTACGGTTTAATTATGTATCTCGTATTTGCATGGATTATTCTTTCATCTACTGAATTTGCACCCAGTACAAGCGCTACATGTAGCACAAATGCAAATTCAAATTTTGCACGAATGCACCTATCTTTCTTGTCTATTGTCTTGCTCTAGATTTATCGAATAATTAATCAGAATCGAACAGATTTCTCACCTGAGCTAAGCGCAAACAAAACAGCGTTTTCATCGCCCGGAATGGTCCAAGCAGCGTGGGCCACTTGCCGCTGGCCTCCAACTGCAGGTGGCACTCGTGCACTAGCTGGTTTTGCTTGGCGCGCCCGCCCCATCCTGGCGGCAGTAAACAGGCGCCTCGGAAAGCCGGAGCCACAGCTAGAAGGCCATTGACGCTGAGCGGCATAGCAGACGAGCCGATGGCAGTAAGGCGACTAGACAGCTCAGCCAGTGATGCGTTCAGGTCAGATATAGCCGACGACCACACAGAATGATGGCGTTTCGCCGGCTGCAGCAGTGGCCGCAGCTGGCAGTGAAGCTGGCGGTACTGGCCGGGCCGACAGCTCAGCTGCTTGCGCAACACCCAGTCGATGACTCTCTGGGTAACGTGGCTGCCACGCCATACCAACGTCTCCCGGACTTCGCCCCGGCGTGCCGAAGCTCGGATTTTCCCGACCAGAATTGGCGGAACTCAGCGGCCTGGATGAGAGTGCCCGTTTTAGCGCGTTACCGGTTGATGAGGATGCGGTTGAGACCGGTTCATGAGGATGAGGTTGAGACTGAGACTGGTTGATGAGGAATGAGGATGCGGTTGAGACTGGGACTGGTTGATGAGGAATGAGGACACGGTTGAGACCGATTGACGAGGATGCGGTTGAAACCGGTTCATGAGGATGAGGTTGAGACTGAGACTGGTTGATGAGGATGAGGTTGAGACTGAGACTGGTTGATGAGGATGAGGTTGAGACTGAGACTGGTTGATGAGGATGAGGTTGAGACTGAGACTGGTTGATGAGGATAAGGTTGAGACTGAGACTGGTTGATAAGGATGCAGTTGAGACTGAGACCGGTTGATGAGCTCTGTAGATGAGGTATTACTTATTAAGAACTAGATCAGATGCTGAGTTATTGAGACTCATATCGGTTGGTGAGGATTTGAAAAGAAAGAGCATTAGATAGTAAGTACGAGTCTGTTCAATACGAAACTGATTGATTTATCACTTTTTATAAATCCAAATTTTAAAATGCATAAAAATTTGGAAGTAAACTGTGTACCTCTGGTGCGCCAAACTTGGGTCCCTTGTCAACTGCGGCGAAGTAGGTCAGTGGGTTAAGGTTGATTCCAAGTACAATACAGTGCTGCAATAATAAAAGAGCATATAAGGATTCTAGAAGAGTCTTAACACATACTCTAAATACTATTTCAAATATTAATGAGCAAGCACTCACACTAAAAGCGCTAGTCTGAGCTAGCTGAATTTGAGTAGCTCGCGACTCCAAAGCCTTGCCCAGGTGACTAGCTAGGGCCTCAATCAAGCTGGCCCTGTCGGATACTGGACAACCTCGTTTCTTTAGCGAAACTGACAGCTGCTGCAACGTGTGCTCACCCTGGATGCTGTGAAATATAAGTGGGTAATAGCAGGAATTTAGTGACATGCTCACATTTTCGTCTTATGAATAAAAAGGACAGACATATAGTTTAGGTATAAAGAAGAGATAAGAGTGGAAGGCAAGATCAAACAAATCTATAGATTGGACAGTACTGCATAAGAGAGAAAAACCAAAACGAGTCATCAACAGTTCCATAGATTGAAGGTATCAGTAAAGATGAGTGTGGAAGCTAAATTGAATCATCAACAGATCTATAGGATGGACTGCATGATTAACTTATTATTTATCATTTTCATACGAGCTATGCTCGTTTTTGCAACAATTTTCCATGACACAAAATGACTTTGAACCCAGGATTTCATTCAAACACTAAAAACTTAGTTCACATGTAAATGAATTAATATACTTACATTAGAATATGATCATGGGCAAGAAGGAAGCTCTTAGACATTAGCAAAGAAACTTTATTTTGACCAATATTGCCAGGAATACTATTCTCTTGATATCAAAGTCCCATTGCCTGTCCTTTTTGGGTGAACACTTCTCTTCAGAGAAGGCAAAAATATACTTGCTCGTCTTCTTCTTTTTAACCAACTTAGTGGATGCTTTATATTGATGTCTTGCCATTTGGATAACTTTATTATTAAAACAGCTCTGGAATTAAAAAATGGATAATAACAAAATAGAAACAAAATATAGCAGCCTAGCTTTTTAGTAGCCTATAATTGAATAAAAAGGTAAAACAAAATATTAAGCTATAATAAGTATAATGATTAATGAATAGAATATGCACAAAAAAATTATTTACTATCTATTTTTTCTCTTTAATTTGTGATTTTTGTGATCCATATTATTAGGTAAAACAAAATGATCTCACCATTTTTGAAGCCTTTATTGAAATGAAGTACTAGAAGTATATGCAATAGAACTATAGGCCCTAGCACTATAGTTAAAACTTGAATATTCAGGTTGCTTTATATTAGTCAATGGCCTTTTTATACCTCTGCACGTGGCTTCTAAATATATAGTTTTATCTTTATGAACCACGAGAACTATTATTCAATTAAGAACTTGATAGAAATTTGTATAATTTGAACTTAGAAAGACTACACTATATAAGACATGATTTTCAATTATAAATTAAACTAAAGTTAGGCCTCTGTCTAGCCTAGAACTTATATTTTTATATTCAAATTTGGGAGTCACTATATCTCTCAATATACTATAACTGACACATTGTTTGTGTGTATGTATGTATATTGCAAGTAAACTCCTACAATACTGCCAAGTCAGCGTCGAAACTTATATGGGAAAACTGCAAATTTTTCTAAATATAAAAATCAAAACTCTGTGTGTCTGTCTGGACAATTTTGATCACTATGGACTCCCAAAACCGCCTCAACCAAATTACACTAAACTTTACACCCACCCTAAACTTACTACGGATAATGTCTTTAGGCTACCTTAAAATTTCCTAAATTTGACTCTTCCTACCTAAAAGTGCAAAAAATTGCTCAAAATGTGCAATTTTTTCACTAAATCCTCCATAGCGCCGCTCCATTTTCTACAGATTCCCTTCAAATTTGACACAGACAGTCTTCAACTATTTTGGCACAATCATGTAAAAATTTTGAGTCTGAAAGTTAATCCTGAATGGCGCTGTGCACTTTTAAAGTTAGGCTGTTTTTTCAGCGAGGCAGCCATCCCAACATCCACCCGCCTGTCTCTCTTTCCCGATCTGGGCCCAGATGTGTAAAAGCCATAAGGGGTTTCAAAATTGACTAACTTTCAGCTGCCATAAGTTTTGCTCCACATAAAGCGATTGACATCAAACTTGACACAATTCTTCATTGATTCATTCTCTGTCAAAATGTAAAGTTTCAACTCTGCTAACCCAATTAGAACAGAAACTGTAAGCATGAGAAGTTTGTCTGCTTTTTCTGTTGTTTGTGCCACTCACTCACTCATTCCCCAGAGCCAGACCAAGGGTCAGGTGATAGGGCTGAATGTACATGGCAATGTACACTGTTTTGGAGTAGCTTTGTTTATGGCTTTCTCTGCACCCCTGTGGAGAGCTACGTTTAGCCATCCATAACAGTTTAGTGAGTAGCACTGTCCTCTATATTGGCAAACTTTGCAGCAGTTTAACAGTGGATGGCAATTGGCAATGGCAAATCAAGGTAATCCAGCATGTGTTTGTAAAAGCGAAA